>JANZLQ010000055.1:771038-786348 GCA_026212715.1 Elanus axillaris
ACGGCCGCCCGGCCACTGCTCTCCCCCCCCCCCCCCCGGAGCCGTTCCCATCCACCCAGGCTGGCAGCAGGGAGGGTTTTAGCTCAGGGACCTTTTTTAGGAGAGATGGTGGGTTTGTGGCATGTGACGTACTGCCAGGACTGGGACACAGCAGTCCCATGGCTTGTCTAGGTCCTTTCCATGCTGGGAAGACTCTCCCCTGTGGGAAAAACTCTGCATTTTTAACCTGTAGCCAATACTGGGGAGACAAAACTGAGCGAGGGCAAGGGGAGGAACAGCCTCTTGCCTTCCCGCTGGCAGCATGTGCTCCCCATGCCTTAGCAGCAATCTTTGTGAGTGAAGTTACAGGTGATTTAGAAACCAGCAGACAAAAATAAATCACCCACTCCTTTTTTTTTTTTTTTTTAAAGTAGGAATCGTTGCAACAAGTGATAAGATTGTTCTCCTGTGAACATCTCCTCCTTACACCCCAACTGAGGCACCTTTGGGGACGGCTGCAGATTATATAAAAAGCCCAGCCTGAGTCACACCAATTAATCTCTGCACCAGCAGCACCACTCACTGCTTTTCCTGCCTCTTCTGCATGCGGTTTTCTCATCAACCAGCTCAGCCTGTTCCCATAGAAACCAAGGAGCACATCACTACAGACTCACACCTTCTGGGGTTTTCTGAGTTAGCATCAGACCTTTATTCTACCCCTAAGAATGCCTTGCTGATAGCTGGAATTGGGGACGGCCGCTCCGCCTTGACTGCCAGCAGAAAACGGGACTCAGCTGTGAGTGCCTCCATGCACGGCACCCGGGGAGCTCAGTGGGCTGCAAAAAGTTTGCTGTCAGTATTTTCATCTCATGAATCTGTTCCAGCTGCGGCTTCGTCTTTTGCATCTGCTGCCCACAAGCTTGCTTTGCGTCTCTGGTTGATGTGTGCTTCTAAACGGGAAGTTTTGCTGGCACTGAAACTCACTGCGGTAGCGAGCCCTCACCTTCCTCCAGGCAAGGAGCAGGAGCAGGAGCAGTGTTGTGCGCTTTGTTGGGCCAGATATAATGAAAAACATGGAAGAACTCCAGCCCCAACCCTGCTGCGGGCACTTGCACAAGGGCCGTACCTGTGTCCTTCGGAGAAAGGAGGCACCCGGCCCTCGCCGAGCCCTTTACGCAGGGGGAAACGGAGTTTAAGGGCGCCCATTTGGGTGCACGTTGCAGGGAAGGAGCTCTTAGGAGCGAATGTATTTAAAGATGCTTCTGGAGAAGCTCTCTCCTCGGGTGCCTCGGGCAGGGGCGCAGGGAGCCGGGGTGCCGGGGGATCCCACCCCAAGGAGCCGGGCAGAGCTGCCTGAGGATCCGGCTCCACTGGGGAGAGCGGCAAGGAAAAAGCGAGTCTCGGAGCCGCACCTGATGGGAAACCCAAGATGTTTTGCCTGGAGTTTTCTTTTCACATCAAAAGCTGCTAACATAAATATTTACTGGCAACTATTCCCATTCTATTAGAGGCAGGGCTTTGTGCAGGCTGTGTTTCTTAGGGAAATACTTTAAAAATCTCCTTGATTTATTCAAATCACCTCCAATGTATTCATTTAATTTGCTGCTTTTTTTTTTTTGCAGGAGTGAAACTCCTGCACATATGGCTATGCTTCTGCAACTGGTTGATTAGATTTTACATTTCCATGTGTAATTTATGGTAAATTGCCCACAGATTCATTAAAAACCCCCATCCTTTAAATATGTCCTGAATAATGTCTTCCATGCATTTTATATAGAACAAAAATAGGGTGATTCTGTATTCTAAAGGGACACCTACTGATAAAAACATGTTGCATTTGTAGTAGTTTAAATGCAGGATATAGAAAATGTCTATCTTGCTGGGATTTTAAAGCCCCACTAAAATGTATTTCAAGGAATCAATCAGTACTGAGTCAATGTACAGGAAGTGCTTTAATAAATCTAAATAGATGTGTCAGGCTCTAAGTGAATTGCACATTAAATAAAATCCGATTCTTCATCAAATGTATTGATTGTTATCATTAAGACCATATTTGTTATACTTTCTGAGCAGGGGGCTGATGGAAATTACAGCAGCAGAGAGCACTATTGAGCTCATGGGCTGCAGCAGGCCCTGGGGGGTTGATCCACGTGTCCCTGTGAGCCCCATCAATTCCTTAAAGCCTTCGTCCTACACCGAGAAACCTCAGTCCTTACATGTTTCTGTCGTACGTGATTGGATGTATTTTTTTGTGCAAGCCTGAGAAATACAAAGGTCGTCTCCATGTGTATCTTCCCAGCTCTGGAAGAGAGCCCCGGGGTGAGGCTGAGGGCTCGTTCCCAGGGGTGGGAATGGCTCACACCTTGGCCCCGGACACGTCCCCTTGCCCTGCGCCGACCCAAACCGCTCGGCCGTGGTGAGTCTTCGGTTCATCGCTTGCGCGCAGATGACGGTCACCGAAGTTCAGCTGGTTGAACGCTGCACTTGGATTTCCGTGATGGGTCTTGTTCAACGTTCTTTAATCAACTTTGCCGGGGAACGCACTTGGCTGCTAGCAGCGCGGAGCGGGCGGAAGGGTTTAACTGGGTCTTGTGGCCCGGACCTGGCCGGAGCGTGACGCTGCTGCGGTCCTACCCGATGGTGCCCGGCAGCAGCATCTCCTCCACCGCCCACCGCTGCCCAGGCACAGCTCCAGAGGTGCTGGGAGAGAGCGGAGGTGCTCCCTGCATCGCGGGCACCCAGCATCCGTGCGCAGGACCACGTCTCGGAGTGCGGATCCCAGCCGGCTCCGTACGCCGGCGCTGCAGGGACGCCGCCGGCTCCGTCGGCACAAATGCTGCACCATGGTACGGTGATACATGCTTTTCCTTCATGGGTTTCACTTTCATTTGCCCTTATGTTTTCTTTAAACCTGTTAAGCAGTTTGGGACAGATATTCCATAAATATATATTCTCCCCAAAAAGCTGTTTTCCAAGTGTGGGCTTGATGTACAATAAACTGTTCCAATCCCTGATTTATAAGGCATATGAAGTTTCTTACTGAAAAAAAATATGATGAATTTCTCAGGTGTCTCACTGATTTATTGACCATGTGGCAATTTATAAGTCATGTCAGCAACTTCATAAGTAACACAATTAATTCTGAAGTTATCCCCTAGTTATCCAAGTCCTGTGTCACTGATGAATACGTGATGGGTCTGAGTTATAGCTTGGCTCTGAACTATGACTGACTCTGAAATAAGTCACAAGGCTGAGTCATAAATCACCAGAGATGGATCTGGGTACACCGCTAAGTCGCGAGCACGTCATCGGATCACACACCCCGATTTACGGGCCAGTGAGGTGGTGTCTGCATTATCTCATGCTTTGTGAGTAAACGCCGAGGTGTAAATCTGGGATGGTGCTGCCGTCGGGGGCGAGGAGCCAGCGGGCGCTGGGAGCCCTCCGCACCCCTCCAGGCCGCCCAGGAAAGGGCAAGTGGGGAAATAACCACCAGAGCAAGAGGTAACACTTGAAGGTGCGAAATGCCGCTGCTCTGTCAGTCAGCCCGAAGGCAGGCTCCTCCATCGCTGGACCAGCTCCGGCACAGCTCCAACAGGGCACGAGGCTGCCCAGACACCGCTGTGACCCAGCGACTCTGCTCTGCGAGAGCCGCCGAGGCTCCCCGTCCTCCCGGAGCTCCCGCTCGCTCCCTGACCTCCGACCATCGGCAGATGGAATTAATCTGTCGTGACTGAAGGTGCTCCATCAGCCCCGCCAGGAGCAGGCAGGCAGGGAGGGCACGAGCACCGTGGCAGATACAGCGCTGCGGAGGGGACAGTGCTGGGGGGGGACGGGGGGACGTCGCCGGCAGGTCTCAACGGGGGGATGCTGAAGGGAAGGTGGCACCGAGGACAGGCACTGGCTCGCTCTTCTCATTAGCAGAGGTGGCTGCTGCACCCTCTCCCCCCATCCCTCCTGCTTGTCCTTTGGGAGTGGAAAGAGGTTTTCTTTTGTCTTTTAATTTGTCTGTTATTTACAGGAACTAATCCCCGGCAGCGACAGGCGCTAAGGATAAAACCCACCTCTACAGCAGAGCGGTTGTTCTCAAGAAATCAGCCTGGACGTGCAAATGCACTGAGCTTATGACTTTCAGTGGGACTCAGTGTTTGCCTAACCAAGAGAGAATGGCTGGCTGCGTCCTCCGCTGTCCCCAGCGGGTGACATCCACGTTCGCCACCAGCACACGTGCATTTGCTGCCCTGTGCTCAGCACTCCTGCAGCCGCGCTGGCCCCGTCGCTGGTCTTAATGACACCAATTAGCAGGCAGGGACACGAGGGGGGGGTGCACCCTCCCACCAGCCTGACCTTGCGCCTCGCTTGCAGGGACGCAGCACCCACAGACACGAGCTCGGCCCCTCGCCATGCCCTCCACGGGTACCCAGGCGCTTGCCACGTGCTGCTCGCGTGTGCCCACGTGTGCGCGTGGGCTAGCTCGGGGTGAGGAGGGACGGTCTTCTCCTTGCAGAGTGGTAACTGCAGGTCTGCCGCACGTCTCCGTTCCGGCTTCTCTCTTCCCGGGGTACCGGCTCTATAGCAAGCCCGGCTGGCCCTGGCCGATATCGTAGGCTATTAATTAAGATGTCATTTACAGGCCCACTGGGTGACCTTAATTAAACTATAAAATGGCAAACACTAATAAGAAAGATGATATCCCCGTGGGTGGTGAATCAAGTACATTAACCTCCTGGTGAGGAAGCTTTCCTTCATCTGACGGAGACGAGCGATCTCCCAGCGTGCTGCAAGGGCTGAGCCTGGTGGCCCCGTGTCACTGCTGGGCTGCTCCCTGCCTGCGAGACGCCTTCCTCCTGCGGCACAGCCGCGATTCCTCCCCCTGAGCACCACAGGATGGGTAACTCCGGCAGACTTGACGCTGGCAAAAGGAGCATTAGACACTTTGAAGGACCATCAAGATGGGTTTCCCTTCTCCTTTCGAGGATCTTCTCCCCTTTCTGTGTAGCTGGCGCTTACCGCAGACTGAGGCAGAGATCGCCAGAAGCTGCACTTGGTGCTGTGGACGTACACGGAGCTTTTCTGTTTGTTTTCCTTCCTGCGCATAACTCAGACGCTGTTACACTAAACACTCATTTCATGTTCCCGGGAGGTGAGGGAGATGCCATGGGAGACACATTTACATTTGTAAACTGCAATCAAAACTAATTAAAAGCAACACAAATACTGATTAATAGAAGAGGGAACCTGATGCCAAGTCCCATGGCCCCACCCCAAATAACAGTGGCTTATTTTTTAAGAGGCAGATTTGCTTGTTCTCTTTGATTCCCAGCATCTGCTGGCACATCTCCAGGTCTCGGCTCCAAGGGAGCCTGGCAGCCATGCTGCGTTTGGAAGTGATGCAGGGGAGACCATCTGATGGCCAGAGGTTGTTCTGCCTGAAACACAGCTTCTCTTTAAAAACTCACCGCTGGGACATTACCATATGAGGTAAGCTCCATCCCTCTTCTCATTTTGCACTAGGCCACTGCTTTTAGTTTACTTCATTAAAGCTGAATTTATTCCAGCAAAGCAGTTAAAATATTCATTACTAGTCTTGCCACCTTTAAGACTCCCCGTTCCCTGTGCACTGTCCCTAATGACTCGCTCCAGGCAGAGCGCTGGGGTGTCAGCTCTCCAGACAAGGTCTCAGATGGAAAAGGTGCCAACAGAAGGGAGTCAGAGGTGCAGAAACAGCTCACACCAGAGCAAGCTGCCACACGAGCATGTTGTCAGCAGCCCAGCGATGAGCACAAGCAGCAAGAAAAACCTTTTGCACATGGACTTAGCGAGAAAAACCCAAAGCACGTAGCTTGCTAAACATCTAATTTTGTAAATGGAGCGCTGAGCAGAACCAGAGGGAAACAGTTCTAAGTGGGGCGGAAAGTCGGTTTGTTTAAAAAAGCAAATTGTTGATTACCGTGGAGCGAAACCAAGCAGAACCACTGGACGGGCTATGAGTGATGGATGTTTCTAGGAATATAGATTTGAAAGTGGTAACTGTGGCATCAACCATCAGCTCTGTCCCGGAAGAAACGGACCCACCTGCCCGAGCATTCGCCAGCGCACGGACACCGGCGACAGGGGCCTCACCCCCCCAGCCCTACCCATCCCACCGAGGGATGGAATCCAGGGAGCAGCCAGCCCAGGGCAGGAGGGGGGGCTGAATGACCGTGGGGACGGTCCTTGGTGCCCCCCATCCCGTCCCTGCAGACACTCAGCTCGGTCCATGCCCACTGCCAGATTTTCTGCTGTGGCTTCTTATTGCACCCAGGTAGCTGCCAGCACGAGAGGACGCTTGGGTGGGATGGACTGCAGACAAATAATTAATGTCCGTGAAGTGGCCGTTATCACACCGGCTCATCTGGCTTTTCCCTCTGCGATGAGCCTTTTACTGGGATGGTGTCTGGCAGTCACTATTTTCAAATCACAGTTTTTTCACGGTAAAAGGCTATTTTCCCCAGGCAGCCAGCAGGGATTTTATTGTTTAAATAGTGTGAAATCCTTCTTTATGAGGCCACTTGCCTTCTGGTCTACAAGAATGGCCTTTTGCAGCATCTAATGTTCCCTGTTATCCCTGATGCTATTTGTTAGAGAGACAGCCTGTCCATTCCGGCCCCGCTGTCCCGCTCTTCAGCTGCTAACTCTTGAGGATTTAAAGATAAAATGACCCAAGCTGCAGGTGAGGACTGCCAGGCACCGCATCCACAGGTGGTTAATCTTCCAATTTCTTGCAAAGGATTTTAACAGCATTTCCTTGTGGAAATAGGAGGTTTGCTCTGCTTACGCCTCCTGCGCTCTGCTGTCCTGGGCCTCTGATTCAAAGGGAAGGTGCCGGAGCCCAAACCCAGCGTTGATCAGACACCACACAGCCACAACGCACACGTGCCTTTTCCCAGGAGCAGCGTCAGTCCGGACAGAGCCAGCGACAGGAGCTGAAGCCCAAGGTGGGGGTTCTGCCCAGGCCCCCCCGTGCCAGGGCACCGCAGGGCGAACGCTTGTGTGGGCAAAGCCCCGAGTGCTTCCTCGGCCCCGGCCGACGTCGATCCCTCGCGTAGGGACAACAGGACAACACACGCCGCCGTCGGTCGGGTTCGGGGTTCTGACACCCTGCGTGGCAACGGCACCAGCTCGCTTGCCGGCGTGTCTATACAAAGTTGGTATTCCACCTTCAGCTCAACTTATTAACCCAGTGTTCCTTTCAAACAAAATATCACACCGCTTAATTATTTTTTGGCTAACGGGTTGCAAATGCCATCAATTACTGAAAACATGACACCGTTGCCTTTTGCAAGGCACTGGAATCAGGCTCCACGTCACCCTCTGACAGGAGCATCGTAAAACTGCATTAATCAAATTGCATATCAGTCACAAAAATTGAGGAGTAATTTGTCAAAGTCACAGCTGCGCTCAATAACTGTTTGGAGATGACTAAGTAATTAATCAATAATGCATCCTCACCTTTTAATTTCCCTAGGTTTCTGTGACTTGCACAGTGGAATGACTGGAAAATAACAGACGAAGTTGTCCGGTGGCTTTAGAAACGGCGGCTGGCTTTTACCCGGGAGTTAATTCAGCCTGGCCCGGCACCTTCCCTCCTCTCCTGCGTGTCCGTGGGGATTGCACAGCTCCCGCCGCCTGCAGCCCAGACCTGCAGGGAGGCTGCACCTCGCAGCGATAACCGAGAACCGCCGATGCTCAGGAGCCCATTTCAGGCTCGGTGGCACCAAGCAGAGCCCGGCAGGCGCAGGCAGCTGCAGGCAAGCAGAGGCACCGTCCAAGGGACAGAAGGCAGCGCTCAGGGCTGGCGTTTCTGGCCAGACGCCTGGACGGATCCTGCCCCAAGCCTCCGGTGGGGCGGATCACCACGGAGCAGGATACAACCGCCAATTCCATCAATCAAAGCCAGGCTTCTAACCTCAAAGCTCACCCTGTAATCTAAATAACTGCTTATCAGAAATACTGTTAATTCAGTCTGAATTCTTCTTTCTTTATGTTCTCAAAATAACACTTTCTCTAATGCGATCCAAGAATAACCCGTCAGTGTAATGAAAAAATTTGCCTGTGAGACTGAGCTGCTACTTCTTGAATGCCCTAAAAGTGATAATCTGATTAATAAAATGGTCAGATTTGCAGTACCAAAGAGCTTTTCAACTCGGAATCAATCACTTTACATCTATTACTCAATGTCAGATTCACCGAATGCATTGTTGAACTCATTGAAAAACTACGTTAGTAGTATTAAGTAATTAGTAAGATTAATGCTTTTGCAGAGCTATAACCTGGGCAGCATCCAGATTGATTAGAGTTAATTATCTTCTGCCTGCTTAAATAATTTATATACTGTTTTCCTCACTATGTAAGAGCAGAAAACACAGCAGAAAGATTCCCTTCCTCCGCATGGTGCACGCGGGACCGAGCCACCAGCACCTCCGGAAGATGTTTCAGGAGGGCACCCCTAACCGGGGGCTGCCTCCTCTTCCTCCGCCAGGTCGGTTCATTTTGCACATCCCAGCCCCCCATCAGCACCCGGTGCTCAGCGCCGTCGCCTATCCCGCTTCCCGACCGGCACGGGCAACCCCATGTCCGCTGCTGCAAAGCCAGAATGTTTCCAGCTGAATTCACTGATTCTACACTCCGTTTGGCCCACGGGGCTGATGCAATAACTTATGCATGATCCTGGCTTTCTAATCAAATTTTCATTCTTATAAATGATTGCAAAAGTTTTCATATTCTACATTTTGTCTTTGCAGAGAATTTTAAGCACTCTTTAATTTTGTCCCTTGGTGCTGGTATGTGTAACAATCCCGCTGATCCATATTCATATCCTCCCGGCCTCGCAGCTCCTGCACAGACTTCACAACTCATGGAATCATTTCCTTAAAGACCTGAGTATCCACAATATTTATTATTGTTATTAATGCAGCATGATTTCAGCCCCTTTAATAATCACGGGACGTGATTCCCAGCGTATTTAAATAATTGATTGCCTTAGCGCTCACTAATCTGAATGCATCCACAAGTATTTAATTGGATCATTACTTGATCCCAGCGCCGTGGGGTGTATCATGTTACCAATAAATCAGTTATGCATCTCTCTGCTCACAGAATCTTCCTCCTGGTGGCTCAGAGGACCCGGCTGGCCTGCGGAGCCCTGCGGAGGGCTGGATGCACTGGCCCAGCTCCGGGCTCTCCGGGAGAGGGTGACGGCGAGGGACGTGGCCAGTCCCACTCCACGGGACTCAAGGTGCAGCCGGCTCCCAACACGCGTGGGGAAGCTGAGACCAGAGAAAAGCACATCATTAGAAGGCAATGGAGCACGTGCTGTTTTGTCCATGTTTTCAGTTAGCAGGCATTTATTAGGGATGTCTGACTTCTATTCAGGTCAACCTGCTAATATTATATTAACCTCTGTTGGCACCGATGTGCACAGGAAAAATGCAAACCACGCTTAAGCGGGGATTTTACGTGCCACTCAAGGCATCTCCTGACCCTGCTCAGCACGCTGCTGGCCGGAGGCACCGCTGGCTGCCCACCGCGGTGCCCGTCAGCCCGGCCGTGGAACGATGCCGGCGCTTCCCTCGGGGCCCGCAGCCCCCGGAGCACCCTGCGTGCCCTCTCCAGGCTGGTGCACGTGGGGGTGAAACAGCGTTTCCCAAGGACTGCGGCTGCAGGGAGTGACCAGCATTGATGCTCCCTGGAGAGTGGGGACCCTCTAAGAAGATGGGGGGGGGACGGGACCGAAGCCACCCGGGCCAAGGGGTGCCAGGGCCAAGCAGCAGAGCCCATGGGTGCCAGCCCAGCAGCCAGCGAGGAGAGAGGGTGGGAGTTGGCAGCAGCGTTTTCCCGCTGAATGGGATGAAAACTGGAAAATATCCCTTCTGCCTGAAACCACACAGCCTCTCCAGTGGGATGGGAAGCTGGCCTGAGCGCCAGGCAGGGGTGGGCAGAGCAGATGCCCAGCCGGGCAGCACATCCCTGGGGAGCAAGTCAGCTCAGCTGGCAGAGGGGAGAGGAGAGGTTGTCCTGCCCAGGAGGAGCCAGACATGGAGACTGGGCCTGATTCTGCTTCAGTGCCGTTAGCATCCCTGTGGCTATAGCTGCAGCAGCCTCCTGTGCCGCAACGTGGGCTTCACACGGCTGTAAATTAATCTGTCCCACAAACACAGGAGCTGCCCGTGTGGCTGAGCCCTCCCATGCCCAGCACAACTTTCATCTCCCCAGAGCATCTTTCCACGGCTTTGGTCCCTGTGGGCGAAAGGGCTGCTGGAGCAGCAGCAGCACAGAGACCCTTTCAGGAGAGTAGCTCCTGCGTTATGGCTCTGGGGCTCTGAACCTGACAGCAGGGGATCGGGACCCCCATCAGACGGGCAGCAGGGGATGCTGAATGGGCCAGGAGAGCAAGTGCTAAATCATAAATTGAATGTTCCTGCAAATGTCAACAAAACCATATGCATATTTTCATTTTTGCCTATTTGACCCATTAACTAACTTCAACATTTCTCAGTAATCCCCAGCAGATGAGCATCAAAGAGAAGACCTATGGTCCTAGCTAATCCCTTTATTATGAAGTAATGCTACAGAAATCAAATACCAGCAGTAAGTCGGGAGATTAACAACAAACTGGGAAATGCACAAATTAAATTGCATTCTCCCTCGCTGCTTTGCTCAAGCCAATGGCTCCATTTCTGCTCCGGCCACAGCAGGCCCCCCCCAGCAGGAAAACAAGGTTAGAAATCACTTTATACAAATGAGAATCTACTTTAATCCCCGATGCAGTCAGTAAGCAGAGCCTGCCCAGAACAAGCCGATGCCTGTGCAACCCCCCGTCTCTGTGTGTCTTTCACCTGGGGAGGGGAGAGCATCTAGCTTTTCCAAACATGCAGGGATCCAAATCTGGAGACGAGCCGTGCCCAGGAGAAGAGACGAGGGACAAGTGCTGCCAGGCGTCTGCAGCGGGGCCAGGTCTGTGGGTGACCCCCAGCAGCGCGGTTTGTGCCCTGACTCTGCTTTTATTGCACAGTAACATCTGAATGAATATTTTATTCATTCCCTTATGAACATCTCCACAAATGCACATTTTAATAAAACATGAGGACGCATTTTTGGAGGAGCCATCTAATGCTTCAAACAGCCCCATCATAGCTTATTAAGCAGAACAAACACTGTGCAGTTGTATTTTTATCTTGGTGACTCTAATGGAGTCCTACCGTGTGCGAAGCAATGGGGAAGATGCCCAGAGCCCCACGTCCCCGTGTCGTGGCGGCGGGGCCTGACAGCAGCCGGGGCTGCGGCTGCCTTTTCTGCTTCTGGCCCCGAGTGCCGGTGGGATGGGGCAGCGCGCGTGAACAGGGGAGCCATTTCCTTCACCCCCCCCCCCGCAGACCCCCCTCGGTTGAACACGGGTATAGCTGTTGATGAGCATGCCAGAGAGAAAAAAAAAACCAAAACATACAGAGTTTCTTAGTGAAAGGTATTAGCAAACTAGAAAAAATACTGAACCCTGTGCTTATGTGCAAAACCACACACGAGCGCCGGAACAGTTGCATGCACCTTCCACCTGTTTGAATCACATAAGCTGGATGAGATGGACTCCACTTCTCATCTGATAAGCCAGTTTTGGTTTTCTGCATTCCTAAATGCAACATGGGAGCTGCACGGAAGGTTTTTTTCCATAGCTGAGGTGATTCTAGCAAAAAAAAACTTGCTGCTTCTGGAAAAGACAAAATTTTTTCTTGTTCTTGTTTGAATTCGTTGTAAAAGCAGCAATAAACCAAGTGGCCAGAGAGGAGCAAGCTGAGTGACAGCAGCAGGATGGAGGTGGCAGAGGTTACTTCTGCCTCTGCCTGCTACAGGGAAAGGGAGCCAATTAAGTCTGAGGAGAGGAAATTTAAAGCCAGTGAGAGAAAATATTCCTCCAGCCCTAAACTAGGCTGTTCAACTGCTCAGTGCAAGAGGCCGCCGAAGGCACGTTGCCCGCGAGCTGACGGAGGAGCGACGCCGGCAGAATTCACAAGGGTGGCACCAGTTATGGCAGCAAAACGTCAGGACAAGCAAACCAGACTTTGGGGAAGGGCACGGACCAGCCCCGGCCGGCACGCACGGCAGGCCGGGAGGGGGAAAGGGGAACCAAGGACTTGGCTCTTGGAGGCACCAGCTTCTTCCGCGGCGAACACACGGCTCACGGCACAGGTGTGGGCACAGCCCGCCCGGCTCAGACGAGGCGACGTCCCCGCCAGCAGCGTCTCTCAGAAAGCTCCTGTTCTGGAACAGCTTTGCCTTATTGCTGACAGGTAGCACTGATTTATAAAGCAGAAATAAATGAGTCTGCTCTGCAATTTCACCTAATTTTGTCTCCCATTTCAATTTGCCATCTTTCAGCATAATGCCGGATGGTTAATTATGTTTCCATCTTACTTCTCAGATAATACCCCCCTTGTACTGCACATCGTAACTGCTCAAAGGGTTTCATTTTACCTTTCATTTCACCTCCTAGCACAGGTCTAAATTTAGTCAGCTTGTAATTTGGGGGTATTTTGTACATTATGCCTTTATTATTGTGAAGTAAAATGGAATCCTTGTCTTTTAATTCACTCTCTAATAATTCTTCACCAAACCTTAATACAAAAGGCTTTTTTTTTTTTTCCTGAAGACTAATTGAATGGGGTGTAATTATAATACCCAGGGAGATGATATTGAAAGTACCTTAACTGTGACAGTTTCCTCTGACTAATCTTCCCCTCAGCGACTTGCAAATCTTGGCTGCACAAGCTCCCCATCAGTTAGGGCACTAATGTGCCAAGACCGGGTTTAGGGGGATTTGGGCGCAGGGCTGCTCCTGGGCTGGAATCTCAAGGTCTCTAAGCCGCCGATGCAGCCGCAGGGGCTCCTCTGCCCTCCTGGGACCAGCAGCATGGCCCCACGCAGAGAAAAGGGGACGGGGGGGACGGGGTGTCTGAGGCAGCCGGGGGCCGTGGGGGTGGCACCGTCCTGCCAAGGGACCAAAGACACAGGACATCGCACAAAGTGGCATCCCTTGCCACGGGAGCAGGAGTCTTGCAGCCACAGCGCAGGGACGTTCCCACCTCCAACCTCTTCCTCGGTTTAATGCTCCTGCTAGAATTGTTCTGTTTGGCCAAAGGGAAACACTGAAAATAAAGAAAGAGGGCACAAGGAAGGAGTGCCAGGAGGTGTGGCAGGAGCATCCTTTCCCAGCTCCCCCTGACCTGAGAGATGGGAGAGAAAAATCAGCACTACTGCAGGCTGCAGCACTTTCTTCTGAAAAGCATTTACCTGCCAGGAGGGGAGCAGCGATTTTCCATATTTGTATACTTTACTGTGATAGCAGTACACAACAGGCAAGGTCAGCACTCAGCAGAGACACCAAGGGGCTATTTCCTCACTAAACCATGTATTGCAGTAAGTGAAAAATAAGCATTAAGGGTGGCTATTACACAGACAATAAAATGTTTTTATATCAGTGTAGGTGTCAAGCTCAACAATTCTGCAGAGTGGATCCTTCACATTATAAGCCGACTACAAATACGCTTAGCCAAGCAAGGATGCGCCTCGCAGCAGCCCAGTGTTTGTTGTTAGAAATAACAGACTTCCACTCTGCATTTGGCAGCTAGTGCTCTCGGTGGGGGAATGGCCTCCCAGGTGGGGACAGTCCAAACACAGACTGGCCCTGGGGAGGGCTGGCATCTGCGGGGACATTGCACTGCAGCAGTGGGAGCCACCATGCAAAGAAGGGACAGGACAGGGGAAGCTCTCAGCAAAGCATCCTGGAGAAATTAATGCGCCTTGCTCTAGGATCACCATGAGCTAGTTAGCTTTTGCTGGCCAGAAGAGGCTTTCAGCTCTCTTCCACGGCCAGGCATTTTTCTTTCCCTCAAGTACATACTCACAGAGGCTGCAGCCAATATCAGAGGGAGAGAAGGTGTTTAACCGGAGCTCACCAGCTTCCAGCCCAGCGCTCACTTGAACTAACAAGGATCAGGTCTGGTGGGGGATACGGACATTTGGGGATTTCCAGGTGCAGCTTATTCATGGTTAAGCTTCTGCCACCAAAGCTTAGCAGATGCAGCAGGGATCTGCTCCCGGAGCGGTGCAGTTCAAGCGCCCTTTGCCACCACGGATGCTGCAGCAGACACACGCCAACACCGGTACCCCACACATCCCCGGCTGCTCCCCATCCTGCTGCCTGTGCCCCTCGACCAGCCCTTGCTGCTGCTTCCCAGATCCGATTTGGGATCACCCATTTCTGGCATCTCTCTGGTTAAACTTCCTTGGCCAGAATTCACTCACGTACAGCCTAGTCCTAAAAGCTTCCAGAGCAGGAACCACAGCAAGGATGAACACCAAGGAATACCACCAGCAGAGCCCTGGGAGCAGACGGAGGGATGGAAGGTCCTCCCCACGCTGGTGCAGACGGTGAAGTCAGCGCCTGACCCGAAGAACGGAATCAATGAGAGCTCCCAGCCCGTTGTCAGTTGTAAAGGGCAGAGCAGGAGCAGACAGCAGCCGTCCTGGCACACACCCACGGAGACAAAAAACGGCAACGAAGTGCCATCTTCCCACCACTGTACTGAGCCTAGGGACATGGAGAACCCCAACAGACACACGCAAGTGGGTGCCGGCAGCAGCAAGCTGCTCTCCCCTCTCCTGCAGGAGAGCAGCGTGTCCAGGGCACGGAGGTACCTCTACTGCAGTCCACCCTGACAAGCCAGAACTGGGAAAAGAGAGACATGGGAAGGCTGCTAAGAGAGTACGAAGCAAAGAGCATCGTCTCAGAGCCACAGCGCTCCCCAAAAGCAGAAGACCCAGCAGCTGAACCACCCGCTGCTCCCCAGCCTGACTGCTCTGGCACACAGCCGGCAGGACAGGGAAGCCTCAGCCCAGCTCCTGCACGGAACAGCAGCAAGAAAATCCCTCCTCCCACAGCAGCACCCACCACCCTTACCTCCTTTATTTAAGATCTCCTGGGCCCAGATTGCCTCTTGCCCCCAGCTGCCTTCACACCGCAGCCTTTAACCCCTTCCCCACCCCAGCTCATGGGGCGCATGGCCCCCATCACCCCGGCGGGGGGGAAAGCAGCAGGTTCTGCTGACAAACCCCATCTTTTGGCTGGAGGCACAAGCCCAGGGGCTCCACCAGGCCGGTTTCAGCTGAGCAAAGAGACAGAGGGAACGGCTGGTTTATGCAGCCCAGCCTCCCGCACCAGCCCCTGCTCTTCCCGCTGGCATCAGAGAGCAACAGGGTGAATTATTCATGCTGTGAACAGCACTCGATAAATAAGCTG
>JANZLQ010000055.1:786448-799002 GCA_026212715.1 Elanus axillaris
CACAAGCCCAGGGGCTCCACCAGGCCGGTTTCAGCTGAGCAAAGAGACAGAGGGAACGGCTGGTTTATGCAGCCCAGTCCCTGCTCTTCCCGCTGGCATCAGAGAGCAACAGGGTGAATTATTCATGCTGTGAACAGCACTCGATAAATAAGCTGGACCGGCTGTTTGTTCCAGCCTGGCAGCCCTGGCCCTTGCCCCACGGCCTGGCCCGGAGCAAGGCACGAGTTTTCCCGTCTGTCCGCCAGCCTCTGCCTCCCTCCTCGCCAGCGCTGCCCCGAGAGCGGGGGACGTGTCCTGCCCTTCCTTCCTGCGAGGACAAATCCTCTTTTCTTCAGTGCTACGGAAGCTCTTGCCGATTGTTCTGAATTTGTTACTTTTCTTCTCCCTCCGTTTGCTGTTCTGAGCCGAGAAGATGCCTTGTCAGAAACGGTTCTGCATCAGGAGAGCTACAGAAAGCTGACGGTGGATTTTTCTGTATCTTTTGCCCATCTTCGTCTTTTCTCCCTGGGGAAGGAGGCTCCTGCTGCGCATCCCTTCTCCTGATAACTTGTGGCCCAGGCTCGTCTCGCTCCGTTGATGGAGGAAAGCCATCTCAAGGGTTTTTTCAGTCATTCAGCTGTGCTGGCCCCAGGACACAAAGCCACCACGGAGCTGGGGCTGTCCCAGCAGGAGATCAGCAATGTCCCAAAGTTGGGAGAGCTCGCTGGCCCCGGGTGCACGGCCAGCCACCAGCTCCTCCTCTGGGGGGCTTTGCCCTCCGCTGTTCCTCAACCCATTCCAGCCAGTGCAATGGGTAGTAACAAAACCCACCTCCAAACGCTTGACAGAACATGAAAGCCCTTTGCTGGGTAACCCGGCAGCCAAGCCACGCACGGCCCACGACAGGACAACCGCTACCTGCCCACCAGAGCCAGAGAAGGTTGTCGCCGGTCAGGTCTCGGCACGTTGGAACGGAGAGACACGGGTAGAATCATCCCTGCAGCAACGTCAGTGAAATTGAGACGAAAATCAGCCTGCTGAGCATTGCCTGAACTGTTCCTCTGCGGTTCGGCTAAATGAAAGAGTATGCCTTTTTAATGCAACGTGTAATTAGAAAGTGTAAGTCACAGCCAAAAGATTTTATTGAGCCAGAGAATTAGACAGTTGCACGAGTAATGAGAGCGGCTGCTGTTGCGTGAGCCGACTGGGATAGGAATGGCCAGGGCAGAGCCCCCGGCCCCTCCGCCTCAGATCCGGTCGGCAAGAGAAGCGCTCCCAAAGCCGCTGAATGAGAAGATCCTTTGCTGAGATTAAAATGAATTTATTATTTCACAGTCTGGTATTTACATCACATCTGGAGCAGGTATTACATACCCCGTTACAAAAACGTCTAAATAACGAGTCCCGCGGGTGGCAGCCGGAGCACGGAGGCAGGCAGCCGCAGGCACCCCAGCGTCCGTGGGCAGCACACCCTGCTGCCGGCCCTTGCGCCGGCTCCAGCTCCCGGCCCCTCCGGAGCCGGTGCGTCCCCCGGCACAGGTCACGGAGCGGGGCTGGCGTGCCCGGGGAGGCACTGGCCCTGCTCCCGGCAGCGATGTTCTCGCTCAGGCCGTGTGCCGCCGGTCCCACCCGTGCAGCAGCCCCAGTGCCGATGTCAGGACCACAGGGCTCTCGTCCTCTCCGCCTCCAGCTGCCACACCAGGGGAAACGGTGCGTCCTGGAGAAGGGCACGAACTCAGGGCCAGGAGATGGCATGTTTTTCTTTATTTTGAATTAATGCAATGAAGCCTGGCTCGGTCTGGGTCTCTGGCTGGGCATCCGCATGGTGTCATGCACAGCAGACCTGCAAACAGAAGAGGGCTTCCCCCACGCATTACTCTGAAATTCAATTGCAAACGCAAGCAGTAACTTGGTGCCTGGGACTTGCACGGTAGAGAACAGATATTAAACTCACAGCCTGATTAATGCAGTTACTGAGGAAGGAGAAACCAGCAGCATGCTCCATGGAGACATTTCACCATCTCCAGAGGCCGACGGGGTGTCAGGCACCCCTGGCCATGCTGACGCATTTGCCACGCGTGGTCACAGCAGCCAGGTCACAGGGCAGGGAAAGCACAACGCTCCGGGGGTCGGAGCAGCCCCCGGGTGACACAAGATCAGGCCAGAGTTCAGCGCTGCTCCTGGGAGCCCACAGGGCCAGGAGCCAAATGGGGGAGGGTTTCACACAACCACTGACTTCCCAAATCCTGACAGCGACCCCGCTCCAACATCTTGGGAGATGGGGAAAGGTGACTCACAGCAATGATTTCAGCTATTTCAGAATAAAGCCCATTTGGAGGGGACCGCTGTCTGTCTCTGTATTGTCAACAGCTCTTACACGATTGGAGTATTCTATTTAAGAGGATAGGAAAATGAGCCCGTTTCTTGGTCAGTGGTTGTGTCCACAGGGGAGGAGGGGACCGTGGAGCGACAGGAGTCTTGCAGCTGCGCCGGGGTCCCATACTTGCAGCCTCTGGGAAAGCCGGGGCTCAGCAGATGCTCCGATCCGGTACCTGGCACAGTCCCGCCAGCGTGCGCAGGACAGCAGCCCCGGAGCATCCCGCCTCCGCAGGCATCGCCCGGCTGGGCCGTGTCCTGCAGCTCCCAGCTCTGCCGAGCACCGGGGTCCGTGCCGAGGCCGGTCAGCGGCCGCAGAGCTGCACGGAGGCTATCGCGTGACCTGCGGGCAGAAGAGAAGAGCGGGGCAGGAGCCTGCTAACGGCAACGGTCGATTTGTTTGCAGCGGGTGAGTTACCCAACAGATCCTGCTGATTCCCCCGTCTGCGAATTGTCAGCGAACGGCTTCAGGAGATGCAAATATGATGGGCCCTTTGCATTCATTTCATGGGGTGGTTGTTCCAAATTTCCGCTTACGGATTGTTTGTGAGCCCCGTGCTCTGGCTACAGCTTCCACTGGGGGTCTGTCTGCACGAGCAACTGGGAGGGCCAAAGCCAGCCCCTCGGCACAGTTCCTAATGGGGCACCCAAAGTCACCAAAAGTTCTTTTGAAAACAGAAGTCTGCGTTTCCAAAACGCCACCTCCCTAAGGAAGGGCAAGGGACCCGAAAGGGGTGCTAGGAGGATGGCCATGGAGGCCGGGGCTGCTGGACGAGGGAGGAGAGCAGAAGCCCTGGGGTCCTGCAGACGGGAACAGTCCCCAGTGAGAGCCCAGGACAGCAAAGCCAGAGCAGAAGCTTTGGGCTAAGTTAGCAGCTGGGGGAAAAATTAACAAACAACATTAAGATGGGAAAAAGTCGATGAGCTAAATGTAGTGCTGCAGTTAGTGGTCAGCGATGGATGCCCAGGGCCAGAGGAACCTTCTTGGATGTCCATAAAAACACTTGAGCAGGAAAGTGCTTTCCGTGCACAAAAATAATAGCAATAATGCAAAAAAATGCCAACATCACTTAATACGATAATTTTATGGCAGGGGATGTGGGGTGAGAAAAACGAAAGCATAAGGAATAATTACTCTCAACAGTATGAACAATGATTACAAAATTATGCAACTGATTAACCATGGCATATATGTAATTACTAATGAGTTTGATAAAATTTTAATTATACCTTGTTCTTTGGGGCATTCAGCAAGCCATGAAAATAATAATCATGTAGAGCTCTGTCACAGATGATTGCCTCAGACAGGGGAGTGGTGACGGATTCAGGGCTGCGCCACTGGGCTGGGACAAGCAACCTGCTGCCCCGGAGCAGCGGGGAGATGCTGGGGAGCAGCCAGGACAGCCCCGCAGCCCCGGGGTTGGTACGGAAACATCCCCAACACGTCTGCTCGCGGGCTGAGCCACGCAACGCCCTCCTCACTGAGCCTCCCTGCAGAAGTTACCGATCAGCAAAGCCACAGGACCCACTCGGGGTTTGCGTTACCCCCACCGGCCCCTCCAGCACCGGTGGCAACAGCACGGCCCAGACCCTCTGCTCTGCTTGGGTGCATCCGTAACAAGCGGCGCGCGCCCTGGAGAAGCCAGAGCTCTCCCCTGCCCCTGCAAACTCTTTGGGGACACTTTCCTGGGTTTTGCTTGCCCCAGGCTGGGGAAAGCGCAGCCGGGCTTCCCCCCCCACCCCATCACCCTGCCAGGGAACATACCTTGGTCGTCTTCACTTTGTTGCCGCTGCTGCAGCTCCAGCCCGAGAGGTCGGGCAGCACCTTGCATTCCTCCCCGTCGAGGCACGGCTCCATCTGGCACCACCACTTCTGCAGCACGATGGAGGCTGGGGCAGAGGAGGGTGTCAGCGGCCGGGCTGCGGCACCGGGCACGGAGGGTGCCAGCCCTGCCTGCCTTGGGGTGGTGGCAGGAGGCACAGCCCCCCCCGTTTGCAGCGACCCTGCCGAGGAGCTGCTCGTCGCCTGCCTGGCCTCACTTGGCCCAACTGCTCCACCTGCTTCCAAACCCGTTTTTCCCTCACTACCCCCGGTAAAAAGCCTAAGGAAAGCTCTGTCCTCGCTCCCAGCGAGAGTGGGCAGAACACTGTTGTTCAATAAGCCACTTTGGGCTCGGCTTACGGAGGCAAAGGGACTGTCTGCTACCACTCTGCTCTGTTAGGCTCTTGTAATTTATGCCTCCAACATGGGTAACCGGAGCGGGCTCCCCTATACTTGGGAACGACAACACACACAAGCTGTTTGGGACAACGAAAGCCCTCCCTGATAATTCACCCTGGTATTTCTTGGTGTTGCGCACAAACACGCTCACAGGATACCGGCTGTCGAGCAAATCAATACCGCGCTGGCAGAGGCTGCAGCTGCTCCTGCCGGCTCTTCGGTGATGCCACATGATGTCATTCGATAAAATATACGTGGTTTGAGCTTTGCTTAGTGCTCCTCGCAGGTGACGGTGCTGCATGGCTGGAGTCACGTCCCTGCCTCTGGCCGCAGCAGCGCGGTGAGCAGAAGAGCAGGGACGGATGCTGCGGTGCCTGGCCCCAGCACAGCGACGCACCGGAGGAGCTCGAACCGCTGCAGCACCATCACCCATCCTGGGCACACAGCCCCGGGCTGCACAGAGGGGGGTAACGCAGCCACGCCAAGGGACAGTGTCCCCAAAATGCCCCTTCTCCCCCTCTGCTCTGCTGCAGGAGCCCCTGGGCAGGTCTCCTCTGCTAATCCCGGGAGACAGAAACCCCACGCCAGCCTGACCGAGCGGGAAGACGGTCGGGGGTTGCACGGGACGTGGCTTGCGGCTGCGGGGTACTCACCATCCACGCAGGAGGGAGCTGCCCGTGTCGTCCCTGCCACCTGCCCCGGGAAGCAGGAGCATTTCACCGTCTGGGAGCGCTCCTCAATCTTGTTCTTATTGCAGCACCTGTGAGCCGCAATGACTTCACACGTGCCGGGCTCTACGTGCACTGCGGGAGGAGAAACAGCCACCGTCAGGCAATGCTGCCAGCGTGTGCCGTTGACCGAGGCACCGGGAGCCCGGTGTGGGCAGCGCTGTCCCGGCCTCTGGCAATCACCCCAGGGCTGCTGCTGACATACACGTGGCTCGGCCCAGCATCTCCCCACCCCACCCGTGAGGAGAAGCTCTGATCCTGCTCCAGACCTCCTGCCTCTGAGCTCTTACTCTTAACAGCCCTCACACGCGTCCTACCCAGCAAAATTAATAGCCTCTTGCCACGGCCAAGCCAAGAGCTTTACTGAAATGAATGAGCACATTAATTAAAGGCAGCTGATGAGACGCACACTTTGCTATAAGAGCGGATGCCGCGTCGTGCTGCCTTTGGCTTCAAAGAGAGTACCACCACCTCCGACCCCAGCTAAAGCCAATGCTCCCGTCTTGCCATCACACACCGTCCTCTGGCTGGAGGAAGGGGGAGCAGGATGGCATTCCCACCCTGTGGTGACACAAAAATGTCATGGTGTTCATCAGAAATCCAGGCTGTCTGCTGCTCCCCCTCCCAGTGCCATTAAAATCTTAAGAAAGAAAGAAAACTAACGTATTGGCTTATCACCTCTGGGATCTGGGTATAGAAGCTAGTTAGCATCGCAAATCAATGACTTTTGCTGGATAATGGCCCACACAAGCACAATGCAAATTAGCCAAACAGGGCTGGATAGATTTCATTCCCATGACCTAAGAAGGGGTGATCCCTGCAGGTCCCGTTTAATGAGCACTGGAGAAGCGAGCGCAGACCCACGCACCGAGACATCCCCTGGGTCACCAGGAAAAGGCTTTTATTTCTGCAGCGAGTGGGAGCCAGGCTTTGAGGAGGACAGCGAAGCTGTGTTTCTGCAGCGTGCCGTCCCAAAATGCGTGCAGAAGAGCACGCATCAGGCCGTCAGACCCGTCTGCTCCCCATCCTCAGCTCAGGACCGTGCACTTGGCCCCCTCCCTCCACAGCCCCGGGGAACGGGCAGGAGCAGCCACCGGAGGAAAGGCTTGGTAAAAGGCTGTAGGCAGGACACGCAGGACTGCAGGGAGCAGAGTGCCGTGCTGCTGCTGCTGGAGATACCCGTGAGCCCACAAGCCCACGCTCAGCCCTTTCCCAGCACACAAGGCTCTGGCAGTCGCTCCGACCCGGGCTGCGTTTGCCAGCTTGCCCTCGCCAACCTGCCCATCCAGCCTCAGCTCCCAGCTCTGCTTCGCCCCACCCGGCCACTGTCAGGAGGGTCCTGCTGAGGGTCCCAGGGCCCCATCCAGCCCCATTCCCGCAAAGCGAGGCAACCGGCCCAGGGAGTCCAGGTGTCCCCTGCCCAGCTCTGCAGGAACCGCCAGACGAAGGGGAGCGGGGACGGGTGACCTGCATCACAGCGAGTGTTCCCGTGGGTCCCCGGGGAGAGGCAGCACGTTCCCACGCTCACCAGCAAACACCGCTTGCCTTCCAGGAGTTTTTGGAAAGCAGCCACTTCACCTTCTCAAATGAAAACTCAGGGAAATGAGATCTCTCCCCAAGGCACTGGGGGAAATCCCTCTGCCTTGCAGCCACATTTTCACATTTCTGCTGGGAAATGCTGATCCAAGTGCAACCGCCCGGCTTATTCCAGCCAGGCACGGCCGGACCAGCTTTCGGCCAAAGCAGCCCTTGCCCCTCTCCTGTTCCCACTGTGTGCGAGCACCAGCTGGGAGATGAAAGGGCAGGACACGAGGAGCCACCCCAGGACCTGCTCTCCAGCAATGCCACCAGCCTGGGGCCAGGGCAGAGTGACACTCGCTGCTGTGCAGAAAGGCCACATCTTAATGTGAACACGGGCAGTGACAACACTGCTTGTCCCTCGCAGCCCGTTCCATCGAGGAGCCACACACCCCTGGGCGCTGCACCTGCCGGCACATGGGCAGGATGGGCCATGCAATTGCCATGGCTTTAATTTGGCTTTATTTATTGTTATTTCATGGTCATTTTCTTTTAATGAACCATCACTTTCACTTCTGCCCATAATAATTACACAATTACCTACCCTGGAAGTATTTTGTAATAGCATCTCTGGCCATAAATTTTATCGTCCCTTTTAAATGCCATCATAACTCAGCTTTAATGATAATTTCCATTCTTATTGTAGACAGAAATGGTGAAAAAATAGCTTTGGTGGAAGTGAGAAGGAAAGCAACTCATTACAGAACAAACGTGACTGTTTTACCCTGTTTTTATGGTTAATGGGATTTTTTTCAAATCATCTGAGGAATAAGCAGAGGTCCTTGGCTTTGGCTGAGAGAACCCACATTCCCACCACGCTCTGGTTCAGGACCTCAAGCAGTCACTCACCCACCCCGCGCACCCCACCCTGACAGCGGATTTTATACCCTCCAATTCCAGCACTCGCACACAGCTGTGGTTTTGACTTGCTTTTATGAAAGCCTCCCTGCAAAGCTCCATTAGCAGAGCTCTGCCCAGGAGGAAGGGCCAGATGACCCCTCTGCTCCCTCTCACTTCTGCTCTCCGGCTTCTCATTTTCAGCTAATTTTATAAAGTTCAGCCGAGGGAAAGCCAGGCAGAACTGAGAAATCGCTCATTACAGCCATGCAATAAGAGTTTGCTAACACGCCAAAGCCCTTTTAATTTGCCAAAAAAGGTGCAGCACAGAGATAAAGAAAAAATTGCCTCCCCTCCGCCTTACCGCAGCTGGCTGAGCATGACGGCACCTCAGCCTAAGAGCCTGCCCTGCCCTGGCAGGAGCCCGTGGGCACCCACCGCATCCTTGCCAAGTCACGCCAAGGAACCCCGGCCGTCCCGGCAGACTGTGGGTGAGCGGACACACGGAAGGCGCTCCCACCAGGAGACACGGCCATGGTCCGTCTCCAGCTTGCGTCTTGCCCCCAGCTGGCCTGGCACGCCAGGCAGGGAAGGCAGAACCCGTGACGGATGAGAGATGCTCTCGCCAAGATGCCGCTTTGCGCTCCAGCCCCGCCGGACCCAGCCCGGGGCTGCGAATAGCGGAGCTGTACCTGGGGTGCAGGTCTGCCGTTGTGCGGGGAGCGCAGAGGGTGGCTGCGAGCCTCAGAACGGAGAAGTTCAGAAAGCCTTTGTTTGCCCTCAAAAGCGTACAGCTTTCCTTCGAGCCAGTCAGAGCCCAGGCAGCTGCTGCCAGCGGGGTCAGGCAGCAAAGAGCAGTGCCCCTGCCCCGGGAAGGGGCTGCTACAAAGAGCTTCGAGTGCGGGGGCACATGCCCCGTCGCCCGCAGCCCACCCGCCTGCTTCTGCCGCAGGATTCAAACCGGGAACAGCTCCAAGACAAGCCGGCTCCTGGCACAGCCCCCCAGCCCTCTCGGGGGCACGCACAGCCCTACGGCAAGGGCTCTGCTGAGGGCAGAGCTGGGGGAGCAGCACCCACCCCCCGGGACCAGGTCCTCTCTTGGGCCATGAAACACTTTCATCTGCCTAAAGGCCTTGTGACCATCCGATATCCTGCCCTGGGACACAACTACACTTGGAAACTTGGCCCAGGCACTTCTCTGCAGTGCAGCCCCCTCAGGCCCCAGCCCGGGGCACAGCGGACCCCCTCCCCAAATGACCGCTCCCCGCAGAGCCGCAGGTTGTGTTGGAGCAGGAGGGACAGCCCCCCAGGGAGCAGGGCAAGAGCCACCCCGCCTGGTGTAAAGCACCTCAGCTCCCTACAGACCCGGTTCACCAGCTTCCCTGCCCCTCGGCCGCAGGCAGCATGGACCACTGCAGACCCTAATGCCACGGGCACCGACATCCGAACGAGCTCAGGGGGTTGTAAGTGGATGCAGATAAACCCCTCTGCACCAGACACGGTGATTCCCAGGATGTCAGCAAGAGACTTTGCTGTTTCCTCGTCGCAGAGGAGGTGAGCAGCCCTGTGCTGAGGGATGCTGGCAGGAGAGTGGTACCAAGGGGCTGCCCGGCCGCTGCTAAGCGGCTCCCTGCCACGCTGGGCTTTCATGTCACACGCCTGGGAAGAGCGAGCAGAGCCCGAGCCTGAACGCTGGGAGAGCGATCGGCTCCTCCAGAGCTCCCTGCAGCTGCTTCTTCTTTTGCTGAGCAGCAGGAAACTTTGAACCAGATAGGACTGAAAATGCAAACCAGATGGATGGTGTGTTTAACACCGAGAGCAGGAAACCCCCAGAGAGCCTGGGATAAGTTCCAGAGCTTCTGGCACGCTTCTCCCTCCCATTTATCTGGTATTTCCCCACTGGAACCTTTTTAAAAAAAAAATAAAAAAATCTTATCGCATGGAACCATAAAAGCATTGTAGGAGCACGAGGCTTTTGAATCCTGCATGCAAAAATAAAATAAAAACCCTGTCCTACACTGGCTGACCTTTAAGTGAGTGGCAGAGCATGGATTTTTATGGCATAACCTGAAATGACATATTTTGTGTGTCTCAGGGAGGTGTGGGCACAGCTCCACCTGTTCGGTGTAAAATATGGCTCTGCTTGCTGGTGGAGAGCTGTAAAATGAAGAGAAGTTGAACGCACATAACTGCCAGGCAATGCCCAAACCCTCTGTGTCAAACCCCCTTCCTCCTGGGCACTGAAATGCCGTTAAAGGGGTCCGGGTGTCCTGAGGAGGGCTGAGCAGCACAGCAGAGAGGGGCAGAACCTGGGAGGGAGGCAGAGGGTCCCGTCCCCGGCGGGGAGCAGGGCCGTGGGCTCGGTGGGCTCTGCTCGGAGGGCAGCACGGCCCCGGGGGCAAACGAGGGGCTCGCGGGCAGACCTGGGCAGGCAGCGGCGTGAGCGATCCGTACTCCGTGCCCTGCAACAACTCTACTACTAATAGTCACTAAATAATTAAAGTCTTAAAATCACTACTGCCTTAGATGCATCTATTATTTAAGAGGGTTTTGGAGAGAAGCAGGCTTGTTTTTATTGCTCGTTACCACTGCATGTCAGTTGGGATTTTTTTACTGTCTTGTCACCTCAAGACTCTACATCGCGCTCTGTCCCCTTCCTTGCGTGTGCGAGTGCGTGCACATCCATGAACTGCTCGTGCAAATCCCATCACTACACACTTGTAAGCAGAAAAACAAATGCCGGGACTGCGTCAAGAACAGCTGAAAGCGTTCTGCCACCGTGTGACAGATGAACCTGGGTGGGCACCCTGCGACTAGGAGACAGGGCTCCCGACACACAACCTACCTTCCCTGGTGCTTCCCACACACCCGGCGCAGCTCCTGCCTCACCTAGAGAAGGTGGCTTAGAAAAATACCCCACCTTGATGCAAAGGGCGCACATGACAGAAGAACCAACACTTCCCCAAGCTAGAGGGAATCTTGCAGAAGCATCTCACGAATAAATGCCATAGAGCTGCTGCCTACAACCCAAGCAGGGATGTGCTGACTGGTAAATCCCTCTTACAAGATAATCAGAAATCGGTGCTCTGCGCTCCACTCGCTCAGAGAACCTCATTTCCCCAAAGCAAATCCCAGCTGCCTAAATGCCTTTACTTCTGCTCTGGGTTGAGTGATGAATGTGAACAAAGGCAAAGATGGCACTTTGATTATCAGCATTAGAGGGGTTTATCTGAAGATGCTGGGGCCACCTTTGCGGGAGCTGTATCCAGACAAGCAAGCCTTGTTCATCACGTAGAGCTCACCACTTTATATGGGGGATTAAATTGCTGGTGAATCATTCTTCACTGAGGAGTCTCCTATTCAATTTCCAAATGACTTAATCTCTGCATTTGATTCATGTGGCTATTTAAATCCAACCACATACCCCAGGAAGCACTGCTGTACTTGGACACATCAGCATTCCCCATGTGCTGGTGAGCGCAAGTGGTTAGAACTTATTTCCACAGCCAACAGAGGGTCTGCACGTGGGCTCTGTGCTCAAGAAATTCAGAAGTTTGAGGGCTCCGAAACCCTGTGGCCCCATTGTCACCATTAAAGATCTTCCTCTGCTATTGCTCATTTTTAGGTGCCAACACCTGGTTTTAACTGTGAATAAACGCAGTGCTCTAAAAGGCTGAAAGCTCTGGATGTGTCTGTCCTTTTATGCACCCAATCCATCAGCATCTCTGACTCTGGGGGTCGCAGGCAGGCATCAGCAGTACAGCTATCCCCGTTCCCCCCTCCAGTTCTACTCCACATGCAGAAACGTAACTGCGGCCTTCCTAGGACAAAAATGTCATTGCAACTGAGAACGCAACCTTATGCTTATGTTCCAAACATAACCTTCACCAGAAACTGTCCCAAATGAAGCAAAAGCACAGGGCAGACAATGGGAAAATAAAGCCCATGAACTCGGCAGACTAAGAATTCCTGGTTTGAGCCCATGGAAATCCAGCCCAGGAGAGGCGGCAGCCGCCAGCACAGCCACGCCAAACACTTACAGTGCCAGGAAACCTGGACGTGCAGAGAGAAACCGTGTTAATACAGACACAAAGTGGGGTCAAACTTTAAAGTATTTGCTCCTCTTTATTCAAGCAGATTCTAATTCACAGCAAAAAGTACAAGATTTGGTCCACTGTGGATAAATCTGTGTGAGCAGAAAATCCCTGGCTCTCTGCCTGCAAGCACGTGAATTCATGAGCCTGTCTCCTCACGTATGGAGCGAGATTTATACATAATTCACACCCCACGAGTACACTTGGGCATTTGCACTTTAAACCTGGGTGAGTCGCTGCTTTATTAATGGCAGGTCTGACACTTCCAAAAGCAGCAGCTCCTCTGCAAACTGCTCCTGGGGACCAGGCAGGTCGGGTGAGCGCCCGGCTGCGGGCACTGCCCCAGCCCCTACCCTGGGGAGTCCTTAGCTGGTCCCAAAAAGTCATTCCAGAAAAAACTAAGGAGTTTTATCCTCTCATGCACCTGCTACAGGTTAGAAAGAGGGTAAGGCAGGTAACTGCTGACGAGCTGGTTGAGGGAGTCACTCTGGAAGATACGTTTTGCTTTTAAGCAACGAGGATTGGGATTATAGAATTAGAACTGCTTTAACTGTCAGGCAAAATGACAGAAATAGGACAGGGTTAGGTGTGGGGTCAGGCAAGAGCACAAACAATTTCAAACTAACCCTTAAAAACCTTCTTTTCCAAACACAGGCACGAGAGGCAGACCAGCTCATACCAGAAGGACTGCTTCTCATTTATGTCCTGCTGACAGCAAGGGGCTGAGATATTCATGGTGGG
>JANZLQ010000055.1:816073-826137 GCA_026212715.1 Elanus axillaris
GGCTCTGCGGCCCCCGGGGTGGGGGGGGGCCGGGGGACCGGCCGCGCTCGGTGCCGGAGCGGGATCGCCGGGGACCAAAGTGGGTCGTGGGCGGCGGGGTGCGCTGGTCTCTTCGGAAGCAGCGGATAGGAAGCTTGGTCCTTAGAGGGCTGCGGGGGGGGGAGCGCCGTCCGTCGGGGTTCCTGCCCTTACCCCCTCCCCGAGGGTTTCGGGCTCCTCTGTGCTGTTTTCCGCGCGGTAGCCGGTGGCACCGATGGGGAACCGGCACCGAGGGGTGAAGGAACTGCTGCGGCTGTCGCAGGAGTCCGGGGGAGGAGGGAATTGAAGCTGTCTTGGGAGCGGGAGAGGATTTCCACTTCCCCTTCAGGGGCCTTGATCCTCTTCTTTCAAACTCGCTGCGAGTCTCGCCCTTAACTGAAGGCCGGTGGGGAAGGTCAGGCTTTGAAGACCAGCTTTGCTGCTCGGTGCTGTCAGTCCACTCCCGCATCCCTGGCTCAAGCTGATCTTCCCGATAACCTAGGGAGCTCTTCGAGATGTTAATTTGCCCGAGGAGATACTGGGGTAGGAGTACCCAGAGCAGAAACCACCCTCTGCTGAGCAGCGAGAATTCTCTTCTGTCTCCCAGGACCTCTTTCTGCAAACCACTTGAAAAGTCTGTGCCCAAAGAGCTCATCCTGTTGTGCGTGTTGACAGCTTGCTCCCGTGAACGGGTTTTGCAATCTAGACCTGAAATACGCTGTGCCAGCATAGGCTGTGAAAAGTTAGCGTGAACCTTTTTGCAAAAGTTCTGCTGGTTTCACCTTCGTCGCCTTCTCCCCTCCTTCTCTGAGGCACCTGCTCTGTCTGAGAGGTGCTGGGTGTGATGGGACATGGATGAGGCTGGAATCCTGGCTGGGAATCCTGGCTGGGGGTGCGTGCATTGAGGCCGGTGCAGGTTTTCAGGCAGTTGCTGTACTTGGGGCAGCAGAGGGAACCTTCAGCAAAACCACCTTTTCTGGTCACCTTCCTCGGTGGGTGCCTGGAGGGCCGTTCTCCCCTGGACCCAGCTGCGCTGGTGGGAGCGAGCACTGCTGCTGGCCCCAGATGGACCCATGCACCTGGTCTGGGACATCTGCTCTCCTGGCTGCTGCTGCCCCCCCAGGCAGGACAAGAGCACCCATGGAGAGCATCCCTGGGGACGTGGGGGCACCAGTGGCGGTTGGGAGGGACGAGGGGGCTGTGGGGTGGCCTCTGCTGGAGCGTGGTATGAAAGAAAGAGCCTCTACGCCTTGTTTCCTCACGGCAGGGTGATAAATGCAGGGAAGAGCCAGCACAATGAGGACCAGGCGTGCTGCGAGGTGGTGTTTGTGGAGAGGAGGCCCAGCCTGCGGGGCCGTCTGCCATCCAGGGAAAGCAGCGGGGAGCTGGATGGGGTGAGAGCCGGGGCGGCGTGCGCGGGAAGGGACGCGACAGGGAGGGTGCCCAAGGGCAGGACGTGAGATGGGGCGTGTGGAGATGCGTGCGCACCGCCGCTTCCCCAGGGATTCCCTCAGTTCCCAGGCGGGCTGCCCCTGCTCCCTGCCACCTCCTGCCATCATACCCGCTGGACCACACCAGGACTAGCTGGCCCAGGGAGGTCGCTGGCCCACGTGCCCTGGTGGGTTGCAGAGGTGGCTGCTGCACTGGCCCGGTCATGCCTCCCTTTCGGAGGGGCCGGCTGCTGGAGATGTGCTGCCGGCAGCAGGAGGTATCGGAGGCAGGGCTGGGCTCCAGCCAGGGACCAGCTGTGTCCGGATACCCTCGATCAGCTGCCTGCCTGCCTGCACTGGGCTGGCACTTATGAGCTGGAGCTTGTGTCGCTGTCCTCAGCTGGTGACCCTAGCCGCTCCAAATTCCCCATCCTATCTGCTTCCTCACAGGCTCGCTTAACCTTCCTTTTTCTCCCCACAGGGCAGGAAGGGTTTTTATTTCCACTACTGGGCCTTGTTCGATGGCCATGCCGGCAGCGGTGCTGCTGTCATGGCATCCAAGAGGCTCCATCTGCACATCTGTGAGCAGCTCCGGGACCTCGTGGACATCCTGCAGGACCCCTCCCCGCCTCCCATCTGCCTCCTGCACGACACGAGGGCCGGCCCTGCAGAGCCGAGCCGCGTGCCCCTCACAGAGGACGATGGCGAGGTCCCCAACGATGCTGTGCCACGCTTTCACCTGGAGAAAACGGTCTCCCATGAGAGCCTGGTGATCGGAGCCATCGAGAACGCCTTTAAGCACATGGTGAGTGAGCTCCCGCCTGCAGAGATGCCCAGCGCATCCCCTGGGAGCATCTGTGCTGTCCGTGTCTGCGTTGGCTTGTCCCCTCTGCAAAAGGCAGCTCTGCAGCAAGGAGGGGGCTGCAGCGGCGGCTTCTAGCAGGATGGTTTTGGAGAGAGCACTGCGATGCTCTCCCTTCTTTCGGGGGTCGGGACGCAGAGGCTTTGGGCTCCAGGCCTGCGTGGGTGCACAGGGCTACATTGCACTTGGTTCCAACAATCCCAGCTGCTCCCCTCCTGTCTTGCCCTTTCCTGCCTGCTCCGCTGCCCTGGGAAAGCCGCGTCCCCGGCTGCACTGCAGGACCCCTGTCCCCCCCAGCCCTGCAGCTGCCCCTGGGCTGTATGGGGAAAGGTGCCTGGGCCCCGGCTGACCGCTGCTCCCCACCTGGAGCAGGCTTTTGGCTCAGCCAGCAGCTGAGGTGCTACCAGAGCAGACGGCTGCTATTTTGGGCTGCTTGCAGCTTTACTTGCTGGCACGGGGCCTCCCAGCCTGCCTGGAGCTGCTCTCTGTCTCCCCAGGACGACCAGATCGAGCGGGAGCGGTCGTCCCAGCGCCTCTCTGGGGGCTGCTGCGCCTTGGCTGCCATCTACCTCATGGGCAAGTTCTACGTGGCCAATGCTGGCGACAGCAGGTACGGCCCCGCAGGGCAGCCCCCGTCTTTCACCCGGTCATCGGGAAGCACCCCGGTAGAGCAGGGTGGTGCTGGAGGCATGGCTGGTGAGGAGCACCCGGCTCCATCCCTGAAGCTGGGCTCTCTTGGGGAGGGCAGAGCTGTCCCGTGCCTGCACGCCCTGGGGAGAGCGTGGTCTGCCATGATCTCTGCATTTGCCCGGTGCACAGAGAGGGGTGTAGAATCACCTCCCAAAATCTGGGACTTGCTCCTTTCCTTCCTGGCAGCGTCCTGTCTGCTTCCCAGATGGCTCTGGATCACACCCTGGCCCCTGCTACCAGAACTGGCCTGGGCTGTGAGTTGGCGACTGAAAATTGCCCTCAGCAAAACTTTCAGAAATGTGCAAGAAGTCATTTTAGGGTGCACTTTGTACCAGTGAACTGTTTCAGGAGAAGAACATGCAAATCTATGTGCAGACAAGTCCCGTGGGAGCTTGGAGCCCAAAGATTTTGACTGATACATGCATTTCCTTGGGTGCATTACTGTAATTGTGCCTGGGTGTGTTCATACCCCCAGGCAACAGCAGGAAGGCAAGTCCATCTTTAAGCTGAGGGTGAAGTTAGTTTGAATTGCTCTGTATTTACTGCAGGGTTAGCTTGTCCTCAGCAGTGTCAGGCCAGCAAATACAGGCTCTGGTAAATTGTCTGAGGCTGGAGGATGTGCTTCCAGCTCTGGGACAGAGGAGGAGGAGATCCTTCGCGCCTCTGCTTTTGGGTGCGGGGCCCCTCCATGGCAGCAGCGGCCAGGTGCCGGCCGTGCAGGCCGGCCGTGTGCACAGGGTCCCGAGGCTGTAACCGTGCCTCTGGGTGAGGGTCTGTGTTCCCTCCTCGGGCATCAGACGCTGCCAGAGCTGGGCTTAGCCAGGCCCTGCAGGAGACCCGCAGCCCTAGGCAGGACAGCAGGTGGGACAGCTGGGCCACCAGTGCTGGAGGTCTTCCATCGCCCCATGATATCCAGAAACATCTCATAATCAGACTTTTATTTTTTCCTAACACATCAAACAATCAGACTGGCCCCAGCAGTGAGCTGCAGCGCTGGTGTGGGCTGTGGGCACTTGTACCCACGTCCTGCTGCTGGCGATTTCTGTGGGTCCCCTCTAAAGGAGGGCTTGCCACCTTTGCGCTGATCCTCTTTCTAACCATATCCTCTCCTTTGGTTTGCTCTGCTTCATTCTCCTCTGCCCCATGCTTCTCTTCCATTTTTCTTTCCCCCCTGCCCCTATCTCGTGCAGGAGGGAGCCGTGCCCTGCCCACCCGGGGGCTATGGGGCCAGTGGAGCCAGCAAGCAGCCCCCCAGCTCGGGACTGGGAAGAGAGCAGGCAGCAGAGGGGAAGGGGTTGCCTTGCCTGGGCAGCTGTGCAGCGAACCAGCCCTGGGGAGCTGGGCTTAGCTCCCCCATCATGTCTCCTCTAATCTCATCCTTCCATGTTTCATTGCAGGGCCATTATCATCCGTAACGGGGAAATCATTCCAATGTCCAGGGAGTTTACTCCAGAGACAGAGAGGCAGAGGCTGCAGTTTTTAGTAAGAAAGACCTTTCTTCTAACCTCATTCCTGCTGAACCACCTCCCGGCCCCTTCCCAGCCTGCCAGGCTGCCTTCTTGGTGGGGTCCCAAGGACCGAGGGCAGCCCCACAGCTGGGACCTGCTGATGGCACTTGTCCATCCCAGCCAGCTCGCTGGGTTGGGGAGAGGCACTGGGATGCGGGGAGCTGCCCTGGCTCACTGGCACGGGGGCATCTCGTGGCCGGTGGAGCCCTGGTTTGCTGCAGGGTCAGCCGGGGACCCTGGGCTCTCGGCATGGGGCCGGTTCGGTACGCTTGCATGGAGCCACTTCAGTCCATCTTGTCCTGCTCCTGCCTGGGGAACGGGGAGCACCGCCGGCCGCTGCTGTGGGAGCACCAGGCTGGCTTGCGCAGCGACCGGGAGGAGCGTGGCTCTGCTCCCTCCGCCCGTCGTGCTCCCTTGCACGGTCGAAGGAGCTGCAGTGCTCGCGCCGAGTCCTAGTTTCTTCCCCGGCTGCTCCCTGGGGAGGCAGGGAGCTGACGTGTGCTAGCGGGTTTCTAGCTTTCCTGCTGAAAGCTCCTTCTCCTGGCCTGGACAAACCACCCCCCGTGCCACACAGGGAGACTTTTTAAGGTTATAAAGACCTCTCTGATGGCAGCACAGGGGAGGAGGCGTTTGTGTTGGAGGAGGTCTTGCTGGATGCGGTTTCCTGGCTTGCAGCGTACTTGGAAAAACACTGAGGCATTTTTTTTTTCTTGAATCTATTTTTGAATGACCGAGAGGAGGAAACCGCTGCGAACGGGATCCTCTCCAGCTGGCTGCAATGGGCAGGGGGCCAGGTGCCCTCTTGCTCCACTGCACGGTGCCCAGGCCGTGGTCAGGGCCCCCCTTCCTGGAGCGGGATGGGGTTCTCCTTGCCTCTGCACCAAAGCCTCCCCTGTCCCCAAGGGCTCTCCTCCTTTCTTTCAGCTCTTTCTTCCTCCATCTGCATTTTCCAGCACTTTCCCTGTTCCTGGTCCCCTGCACGCTGTGCTCCGGGAGGCGCTGGGGCTGCCCCGGGAAGGGGCTTTGTGCTGTTGCTCGTCCCTCGTCCCGGCCAAGGCTGGGACGTGGTTTCTGAAAAGACCCACCGGCTCTTTTCCTCGGGCAAGCGCTGTGCCCTGTGCTGAGCCTGGAGTCCGGGCAGTTTGCAGCTGGGCAAATGCCAGCTTCTCCTGGAATTTGCTGGATTTTGATCCCTTTGAGAGATCCTAATTTCCCAAAACGCTCCATGCAAAAGCTTCACCTTCTTGCTGGATGTTGGCACGGCAGTCCCCAGCTCGTCTCCCCTCTGGGCATAGCACAGATGGGTGTTTCGAAGCTGTTTTACCGCTGCTGCCTGTTTGAGTTGCAGCAGAGCAGCTGATGTTATCCCCACCATGAAACACCGTAGCCGAGGTCCCGGCAGGCTGGCAGGTCCTGTGCCAAGGTGCCTGGTGCGGTGCTGCGGGTGGTGCCGGCCGGTGGGGCAGGCACTGCTGCATGGATCCTGCTCTCCCAGCCCTGCGGCTGAGCCACTGCTTCATCCCGCAGGCGTTCCTGAGGCCCGAGCTGCTGGGGAAGGAGTTCACCCACCTCGAGTTCCCCCGTAGGATCCAGCCCAAGGAGCTGGGGAGGAAGATGCTGTACAGAGACCAAAACATGAATGGCTGGTAACCCCCCAACCCGCCTGGCAGGCTCCGTGCCGAGGGGCGGCACTGGGGTCCGACGGCATGTGGCTGTCCGGCTCCAGCATCCCTTCCCGTGGGGCGGGGGGCTGTGGCACACTGGGTACCCGGGTCTTGAAGGGGCCTTGTCCCGAGGGATGCTGTGTCCCGAGCGGGCAGGGGAGGTGCTGGAAGCCTTCACCTGCGGATATGTTGTCTCTGGCTTATTTTAACCAGGGCTTACAAAAAGATTGAAGAGGATGACCTGAAGTTTCCACTTATCTATGGGGAAGGCAAAAAGGTGAAGTGCTGTAGCAGGAGCTGTGTGGGGGTTGCTTCCCACCTGCCCTCGCTGAATCGGTGGTTTTCAGCCTGGTTTTCTCTGGTTTTCCTAGTGCTGTCACTGCTCCATTGCCACCGATTCTCGGCCGGGAATGGAGGTGGATGGAAGTGGCTTAGAGTTTTCTTCTGATTTTGCTGTTCTCCAGGCTCGGGTGATGGCCACGATCGGGGTCACGCGGGGCCTTGGAGACCACGACCTCAAGGTGTTCAGCTCCAACATCCACATCAAGCCTTTCCTGTCCTGCTTCCCAGAGGTGAGCCTGGCTGCCAGCTGCTCTGTGCCCAGGGGTTCCGGCAACAGCTGGAGCTGGTCGGGGTGACCAGATCCGTGGTGTGCCCAGTGCAGCGGGAGCCTTCTCTGCCCCTCACCCTCATGTCTTGCCCTGTTGCTTGCCAGGTCAGGGTTTACGACCTCACGCAGTACGAGCACTGCCCTGATGATGTCCTGGTCTTGGGCACCGATGGGCTCTGGGATGTCACCAATGACAAGGAGGTGGCTGGCGTGGTGATGGAGGTGCTGACGAGCTACGAGCCCAATGACCCATGCAGGTGAGCCGCAAGTGGGCAGTGGGATGAGCGTGTCCTGCTCTCTGACACCTCGCCTTGGCCTTGCTCCTTGGAGCAGTGTCATGGCCATGTGTCCCTCTGGCCTCGGGGCTGGTTGCTGGTGCAATGCTCCCTGGATGTGCATATCTGAGCTCAGATCTCTCCTCTCAAGGGACCCTTTCCTGCACCTCTAGCTCCTCCAGCTTCTCCCTTGCGAGGGACTGCAGGATGCTGCATCAGGGAGTCCCCAGGGTCTGGGGTCACTGCTTAGCCACGCTGTGCTGTGCCCCCCCAGGTACACCATGGTGGCCCAGGAGCTGGTGGTGCGGTCCAGGGGGGTGCTGAAGGAGCGGGGCTGGCGGCTCGCCAATGACAAGCTGGGCTCCGGCGATGACATCTCGGTCTTCGTCATCCCTCTGGGTGGCCCGGGCAACTACACGTGATGCCCGAGGACCCCGGGGCAGTGGGGCTCACCTCGCCTGGACGGAGATGAGCAGGACACTGGTGCTGCCTCGGGGCCACCTCTCCCCAAGCACTTGTTTCCTGAGCCAACTGTGAGAAGAGTAAGAAACCTGGAGCCTCTGTCTGTGCCCCTGCCCGGAGCATCCCCTTCCACCTGCTGCATCCCAGCCCCTGGTGGTGTTGGAAAGGTTTTGGGACAGAGAGTGGCGACTGGGGTCAAGGGATGTTTTTCGTGCTGCCACTTTCTTGATTGCTGTGAAAAGCCCAAAGGCTCCCTGGCTGTTTGGTGTGTCCTTTGCACCTTGCCCTGGGCCTGGGTGCGCTGGTTCCAGCAGTGTGCAACGGCCATCGGGCTGGTGGGGCACTCGTACCTGGAGAAGTGGGTGCCTGCTGCTGCTGCAATCATCTCCTTTCCCCCTGCCCTGTGATGCTTGCACCAGTGCCACTGAAGCTGCTGTTGGGGCTGGGCACTGGGGCTAGGATGGGCTGTGGCTTGGGGTGAAGCCCTGCCAGCAGCTGGGCGACACTCAGCCTGGAGAAATCCAGTTGTGGGTGGGGTGGTGGTGGGCGAGCTTTGGGCTTGCCCTCTCTAGTCCCTGACGCCTTTGTCCCAGCCACCTACCTTGTCTTAGTCTCCAGTTTGGGAGCGTGGGACAGTGCTCGGTCACTGCGGCGCACCGAGAGCCCCTGGGAAGGAATGAGCTATTGCACTTGCACTGGCTGTGCCACAGGTTTTGCCCCCACCCCTCTTCATGCCTTGGATCACTGCTGTGTTTCTGGAGCCAATTATTTATTATTAACTGGAGAGCTGAGCTGGAAAATGTCTAAATCCTTTTCTTGGTGTGGGGAGTCTGTATGAATATATGTCTGTATTTTTGAGTGGTTCTAAGTTGGCCACTGCTGAGCAGCAGCTGCACACAGAGCAGCCCTATTCAGCCAAGCTTAACAGCTTAAATGTGCTGCGTGGATCTGCTTAGCTGAGGGCTGGAAACCCACAATAAAAGCAGCTTGGTTGTGACTGGGGGGGAAGACGACTCCCTCCTTTTTCTTAATAATCTGGAAGCTGGGGCCGAGCAGAGCTGTAGCAGCAGTTGATCGCCGCACGAGATGTTATTTTGCATCATCCATACCTCTGACCTGGAGGGATGCGTTTCGTGGGCCTCTGCAGAGTGTTGCATCCTCCCAAAATCTGAGGGGTGGTCCCATCCTGGCAGTGTGGGGATGGGGAGAGCTGGGCCACTCCCTTGTTTTGGAAAGGCTCTGTGGCGCCAGTAGTTTCTGTCCTGCTGTTGCTGGGTGCAGCCAGCTCTTGTCAAGTGTCACCTCTAGTGAATGCTGTTTGTCTCTTGTAATCAGCAAGATGTAAATAAACTGGGTGCACTTAATGAGAAGTGAAAGTTATCCAGTGAGATTTTAACCTATTGACATCTTCTGTGCTGAAGGGAGCAGTGAGTGACACTGGGGCTGGGAGCCTGTCCTTATGTAGCACTGTGTGTTTAAATAAAGGTTTGGCCACTTGCAATCCCACTTCAAAGCCTTTCTTGCAGAGCTCCTGTGAAGAAGACTTACCTAAAAGCCAATTAGCTCTGATTTATTTATGTAGGCAGGCTTGGTAGCAAAGAGGCCCAGGCAGAGCCATGTGACCGGCTGTCCCTCTGCCCTTGGCCCTGGCCAGACCCCATGGAGTATCCTTCCCTCGCCCACGGAGAGTGGGAACTGCTGCCCCTCTCTGCGTGGGGCTGGCTGGGGGGGTCACAGCTCCCTGGAGCTGGCTGGGGGGCACTGGTGGGGGCCAGCCTGGTGGGGAAGGGCTGCAGGGTGGGTCAACAACCCCAAACAGGAGCTGGCTGGTGAGCACTGGGCTTGGATGAGGATAGAAAACCAGCAGGCACCACCTGGACGCAGACAGGGACCGGAGGGGAGGAAAGCTGATGGTTTTCCTGCCCGTGGGCTCCTTTCTTCAAGGAGTGGGGTGGGCTGTGGGTGGAGGGACAGCTCTGCAGGTTGTGGCTCCTGGGGGAGCTCCCAGGGATGTGACGGTGCCCGAGAGGCAGATCCCTCTCAGGGCGTTCAGGTGTGTTCCAGCATCAGCTACCACCGGCTTCTAGGGTGGGCTGCTTGCTGGAAGCATCCCTGCTGTTGCACATCCCCCTGACAGCCACCCGGTACTCCAGGTGCCCTTGATGCTCACACACGTTTTTCTCACACCACCAGCTGCCCCACACTTGCTTGCACAGCCCCATGGCCCTGGAGCGATGCTTTTCGTGCTGCTGCCTGAGAACTGGCTCTGCTTTCCCAGGTCGCTGCCTGGGAGCTGCTGGGTAAGGCAAGGAGGCAGAGGCTGCATTTAAAGCTTCCTCTGTGGTCCCCTTTTTTACTACGGAAACATTTCCTTTGGAACCAGCTCCTGGCTTGGGGCTTGATAAATTCAGAAAAATTGTCTCCTAGGCCTTAAAATAGCAGCAGTTTATGAGCCTGGGTCTGGGCCAGGACCCTGGGGCTGCCTTTCCCTGGCTGAGCGACGGGGACTCAGCCCTGCAGCCCGGGGGGGGGGGGTCGTCGCTGG
>JANZLQ010000055.1:844727-856814 GCA_026212715.1 Elanus axillaris
ACCACCGCCACCCCCCCGCAGGGCTATGCCAGAAGTGAGGGGCACACGCCTGGAGTGGTGAGCCGAGCTGTGGAGTGTCCAGGGTGTGGGGTAGTTGCCCTCCCCCGGCCCGCAGCCCCAGCACTAATTGCCCCCAGGGAGGGAGAGCAGAGACCACCAGCTCACACCCGCGCTGCTGCCGGGGCAGGAGAAGTGTCCAGCATCGCTGTAGCATCCCGTGATGAGGGGCAAGAACTCCCACAGCTCACACGGCTGCTCTATAAACAGGGCAGCAGCAGCAACAAGAGCTGGTTTCCACGCTTGTCTGTGTTCCTGGTTTTCTGTGTTTTCATCCTCCAGCCTGCCTAGCGAGGATGGTCGTCCCTGACCCGCTTCTGTACACGGCTCAAGGCCCTGGGACTGGTCATAGTGCTGCTTTTGCCTCATCTGTAGCCCCAAGATGCTGTTTTTCCCCACTGCAGCTCAGGTGGCTTTTTCTCTGACCCAAGCTCCAGTCCTGCCTCTGTCTGGAGGTGGCTGGTAAGACTGTGATGACACGTTTAGGGCCCCTCGCATGTCGCAGGAGGGCTCTGAGGCAGGGATGTTGCCTTTGGAGAAGTTGCTTGTAAGTCTTTCCGTCATGTATCGCAGGCAGAATCCAGGAACTTTAAGCTTTGATCCTGCAAACAGAGAGCAAAGCTCTTTCCATGGGGGCAGCTGGGTAGCCCGGCTGCTATCTGGGCTGGTGGGACCCATCCTGCAGCGCTGGCTGGGCTGGCTTTGCCTTCCCTGGCTCAGCCAAGCCTTGGTGCCCGCTTGCTGTGATTCATCTGGGGTCAGGCTTTGACTTTTGTATGCTTCAGCAGAGCCAGACCAGGATATACTTTGCTCCGCAGCTGGCCTCAGTCTCTGCTGAAACCCCTGGTCTCCAGCAGATTAATTGCCGATAGCTTTAAGGATTAGAATGCCTCAGGGCATGCATCACCGCAGGGCTGGCACTTGCTTACTGTGCCAGTGGCAGTGAGTCACTGCCAAGTGTTGCTTTTCCGAGGAAGAAACGGGAGCTGGGACGGGGCATAGAGAAGGCTGGTGGGGGAGAAGGGCCAGGAGGCAGGCAGGGAACGTGTTGGCCTAAAGGATGATTAGCTAAAGATTTGGAGGACAAAGAGATAGAAATGGTCTTAAGGCTGGAACAAGTGGCGGTAAACTACTTTGTAACTCAGCCCGAGTGGGGAAGACTAGCCTTGAGACAGATAAAAGCTCTGTTATGTGCACAGCCTTATCTTGGGCCACTGCTTCAGCTTCACATTCTTGGAATTGCTGTAGTGCTTGTCTGGATGGGACCACGGCCACAGACCACAGCACCTTAGGTGCTCGTCCATGCAACCTTTCATCTCCTCTAGGGGCTGCGGGCAGGGAGGAAACCTTTTCTACAAACACTGGCTGGCAGAAGCGCTGTCCTTGAGCAGCTCTTTGCACAGCAGCGTGCAAATCCTCCAGAAGAGAGTCCTGCTTTGTCTAGCGCACCCGGCGTCGGATGCATGCAGCCGTGCTTCACAAGCTGAGTAGAAGTGTGGTAGGTGTTACAGTAAGGCACAGACGATGAATGGAGTAACACTGCCATTTTCCCTGGGGTGAAGTGCTTGGTTAGAGCTGCGTGACTGTTTTTGACTTGGAAGTTCTTAGACCTCCAGTTCTCTGGTCTGCATAGCAGGGTGGGAGCATCACCTGTGGGTTTGCAAGCAATACCATCCCTGCTTTCAGGCTGTTACCTGCAGATCTGCCTTCACCAGGAGCTAACAGAAGCAAGACCACGAAAGAACAGACACAAATGGCTTTAAAACAAAGACTGGTGTATTTCTACTAGACTATTTGATACAGAGGATGCCTGTAGGATGAATGGTCAGTCTCAAGAGCAAATACAAATATATTTTATTTAGACAAAACTTCTCACAAAGGATAGACATGCTTTTTTTTGTGGTATTACTGTGCAAAACCTGAAGCGTAATGCACAATGCACAGGCAGTCCCATCCCTATCTTCCCAACCCCTTTCTTTGTGTATTTAAAAATAGGAAGACACTAGCCAGTTTAAAAACCAGAACCTGCTAGAAGGCCCAGTGATAACTAAGTGCAAACAAAGCAGAGTTCACCAAAGGGGTATCATTTTGCAGTGAATCCACATTGAGTTCTGACTGAGAAAGGAAGGCATATGCATGCCTCTTCAACCTCCTCTTAAGAGAAGCTGGTAGGATTGCTATTTTTTATTTTATAGAAAAAAAAAAAAGGTAACGTAGAGCAAGCATTTAGAGAGCAATGAAGAGATTAATTCCAAAATCCCTTTTAAGTATGACAAGAAACTGGCCACAACCGAGACAAAATGGAAAGGTTTTTTCTCTCACTTTGGTGCAAGTTTATTTATTTTGTACACTATCCATCCATACACCTGTGATACAAATTCTATGAACCTGCCACAAAGCATTAAAGCACGACATACCTATTATTCTGTAGACATTTGCATCTTCAATCACCATCCAGCCTATGTGGATCAGCAGTGATTCAACACAGGAACTTTGTAGTTCTGTAAAAATGCAGATGCCCGATAACCGTACATACATGAGGCAGGGGATAGCAAAAATGTTCACTTTTAGGGAACATGGCTCAAATCTTCAGATTAAAAGAAAAATAAAATTGCGTCCCTGGAAGAGCTGGCTGTGTAGGGATTTCTGTAAAGGATCTGTAAACTCATTTTGTATAGTAAAATCTAAGCCTGCAGGCTTTTTGCTTTGTGGAGGTCAGTAATAAGGATACATAAGGACTTACTGTCTTTCGCATTTATTATATCTTGCAGCATAGCGCCTTGAGCTGTTGGCAGATTTGACAAACTTACTGGAGTACCTGCAGTGCTGTATAAGGGTGAAGGGAATGCTCTGCACCCTCGGCTGTATTTATAATAGGGCTTTTCCAGCTAGGAAGTTTTCCAACCAGTACAATCAGTGATTAAAAACGGCTATACTTCTGAACCATGAATGTGGCTTAATTAAAACGATCTATCAGTAAATGCAGTCACAACAGGAAGTTTATGTGGCAGGAAACACAAAACACAAAGACAACACTATTTGTTCCACAGTTCTCTCTGAGGCTAGAAAACCTGTTAACTTCGAAAGCCCTAGAAAAATGCTGCACTGGTTTAGAAACCATCTACTTGGCATAGGACCACATTCGGTTTTTGCACACAAACATTTCATAAATCTTATTTCCGCATTAAGCATTCTGCATTTCTTTGCCAATCTTGTAGCTGAGGATTTTGTTCCAGTCGATCTTGGTGCGGGTGACGGGTAGCTGCCGGCGTAAGGCTTTGAAAGTGGTGTCTGACATAGTTTGGTAGTTTTCACTGATTGCTGTCTGCAATGGCAATGGCAAGTAGATTCAGTTATGGCACAATAAGATATTCTGAGAAAGCATGACGTGATGTTAAAGCCACAAAACCCCTTCTACAAGGTGAAGGCACACTATTGACTAAGTTAATAATGCAGTCACCAGTGTGTGTGTGCAAGTAAAAGGGGTTTTTATTAAACTCCCCTGTGAATGTAGCACTGTCTCCTTAGGTGTTTCACTGACTTATCTGTATCGAGTCTCCTTGCACACAGGCTGGGACAACGTAAAAAACTGTTGCACAAATTTCCTCTGCAGTATTTTTAACTGTCACAGAGGAAAATACTTAAGACTCACCCAGTCCCCTTCTGTGCTTGTTCCAGGCATAATTTGTAACCCTTTAAAATAACTATACAGCAAACTTGATTATTAATTACAAATAGCTTTACAACTATATTCTTTGAACAAATACTACTATCCTTTTCTAAGTAATTCTTACAGTCAACACCAGATTCAGCCAGAAACAGATTTCAGAGGTCAATTTTCCATGTTTCCATTAACTGTAAATGCAGTCTGATATGATTCCATTGTATTTATTTAACCAGCACTGATCTTACCTGGTACTCATTTTCTGCATTTTCTATTATCTTAATAAATTCCTTAGCTGTCTGGACATCACTCTACAAAGGGGAAAAATAAATTTTTAGATGTTTAACAGCAACTTACAAAAGCTACACAATAGATTTCTTCTCAAATGATAGGCTAAGTATAGATGAAGTGGATAACATCAGCAGCTTCCGCCTCATGTCTGTAGCTGGGTTCCTTTCACTCACTGCCGATGTGTCTCAGTGAGGCTCAAGGCAGAGGTATGTATTGGCTAGAGTTTGTGCTCCACACTGAAACAGGACTGCACCCTAGTGAGCAAAAGGGACGTAGACCTGCATGGTATAGATTAGGGATTTTGTGACTGTTGCTCCCTCTACTGTACTACAGGACTTCTTGTCTTCCCTCAGTACACACACAGTAAGAGACTGTTCACTTCCCTTGCATATAGATAGAAAAGCATATTCTGCCCTCTTTAATAGAAATTTGTAAGATAAGCCTTCCAAGAGAGACTGTACTTTCTAACACGGTCTAACTTCAAGCAGTTGACAACCTGGGTTTCCCACGTGACTCTCAACACTATAACTACACTGACTAGTCACCCTAAAATTACATTTCTTTAAAGTCAAGAGAATGTAGTCATAGAAGTATATGCTTCATGAGATGCTTAAGAAACAAAACAATTGCTTTATCATAAAAAAAATCTTTTATCATACTTACTGAAACCTGTACGGAGTCCTGGATATCTTTATGACTAACCAGCTGAACATTGCCATCTTCATAATAATGAACCTGAACAAAGAGACAAAATGCAGGTTATCATTAACACTCATTTTATAATCCCTAGAGCCCCCAAATGCTACCAGAATGGCACAACAGCATTGTTGTGCCAGTCTTCTCTGCTTACGTGGAGACTAAAAGCAGGATGGATTTTCTAAAAGGTTTCATTCTTTGTCAAGACTGTTCAAGATTATGTTAATGCAGTAAACGCCTAGAGTTGAAATAAGAGCAATTATAAAAGAATTCATGGTATAGGTTTTAGCCCTATAAAGTGAAGCAGACTTGGCGGCATATAGGGTAATGCTATGTAATAAACCACAGGCCAGATTGTAGACTACGTCTAAACCACTAGTTTTAAGAATTAATTTCTTGAATTGTATAGTTTAATAGCACCTTGACTTGAAAAGGCCATCTTGACTGTATTTCAGCATCTCATTCTGAGTCGAATGCATTCATGTAAGAGAAGCACAATGCTGCTTCTCCTGTTATTGCCAGAAGAAGTAACTCACCTGTATCTTGAGCACTGCAGCCACTTGAGCTGTTGGTGGTGTGATGGTAAACTTCCATTCTGATCTCCAACGACCGTTCCTAAAAATAATCCAAGCATGAAAACTGTTATTTCCAAAAAGCTCTAACAACAAAAAGAACCAAATTAACAAGAGCAAGTTGTTTCTGCGGTCACGTTATGACTAATATTACAGTGCCTTACGTGGCATTGAATTAAATTGCTGAAGCACAGCTGAATGTAATGCAGCTTCAGTACAGACTAGCTCCAGTGTACTTGTGCTTTGAAACATGTAAGGGGGTATCTAACTCTGCTAATGCCCTTCTCTCTGGACAGGTCACTGAGCCACACTGAAGCCTTTAGGTAAGTGCCAAGGGGGCTGCAAGGAAAACACACTACAGAATGAGAAGCAGAACTTCTTGGGAAGCCCAAAGACTATTAGCTCTTCAGACTGTGTCAGAAGACATAGAGGATGGGTTGGTTTGAGGACTAGTAAAATCAGAAAATACACTATGTTGAAATAGTCTTACCAGAAGTTTTTGGGCTGGAACTGGTGGCTCTCAATACAGGCAATAATTGTCTGCTGCCCATCTATAGATTTACCATAAACCTGTATTTAGAAAAAGAGTTAAAAAGGCCCAAGAGCTGAGGAAAGCCATTCTTAATTTCTGTTCTTGGCAGCATTGTGGAGGCTTGCTATTGTGGTATCTCACTGGAAACGTGTACCACTAATTGTCCAACACCTCCACTTGCACAAATAACAAATAACGCCTCCTTTTTATTAACTGCAGGTGTTAAGGTGCGTGGCAGTCAGAACTATGAAAAATAAGGTCTACTATGCCTTTACCACTGCGTGCATACCAAGATATTTGCACCCTCTTTGGAACTTGTTATTCCAAAGTTAGCAAAAATGCTAGTGAGGATGGAGAATTTGAACAGCACTGCCCAGCACAAAGTCCAATCAAGGTACTGACTGACACGGAGCAATGAACTTTCAGTGAAACAAGATGGATACTCAACAGTACAGAAGCCATTGGGGTAATGATCTTTCACATAAGCTCTCAGTGCACTGTCACAGGCATCTCTCCATTGTTTTAAAGCTGATTCTGTGTCCTCAGGCTGTGGGTCACTTGCTTCTTTCCTTAAATGATCAAACTTAAAAGAAAGTTTGTTTCTTGGGTCTAAAAATCTGCCATTGCCTAGATCACCATGTTCTGTGATTAAGACCTGTAAAAGAAGTTGAAATTAAGATACACTTACACTGCTGTAAATGTGCTGTTTTGCATTTTTTCCTGACTATTTGAATAGATACCAATGTTTCAATAGATTCTTTCATTGAGCTATAATATCACATAAAGAAACAAGGATTTTTGGTAGTAATTTCAACTAGGAGTAGTTGTAGTGAGGCTGTAGGCAAATTCTCTGCTCTTCACAGTAATACTGCACTTAGTCTTCTGTCCCAGAAATGACTGTATTACAGTAATGTATATATTTAGCTTAAAGTTGGGCATCCTTACAGTACAAACAGGTGGTTTTGCTTTAGAAGTTATTTTAGCTGTCTCCTTCCCTATTTCTAGAGGAAACAAAGGATTTTACTCTGGAATTTACCATTTATTGTCATGGTCCATGTTGCAATAGCTCTCCTTCTGGTCAAGAAGGGTATATAGATGTGGCTACTTGTAATATACACAAACTAAAGTGCACAGCAAAGCAGCACTGCACCTTCCCTCTCCTTTGTCTTAATCACCATAATTCTCTGGCTTGCCAAACATTGACTTTGGGGGTTGGTTTTTTTTGCAGGTTGTACTGTAACTTTCTCTTGTCAAAGCTATTTCAATGGACAGCCCTCTTAAAAATATCTGCCTCCCATGAACACATCTGGGACACTAGAAAAGCTAGGTCAGTACTTGGCTCAGAGAATAGAACAGATGGTCAGGCCAGCTTTCTATCTTCTGTAGGACTTGCTGCTTGTTCTCAAAAAAAAAAAAATTGTTTTGCTGGCATAGACTGGATAGTATTAGATTGGTATAATCAAAGATACAGTATGTTTTTTAAGGTAGCTGGGAATGGATTAAAAATGCAGAAAATGAAAAAAAAAAAACCTCTGTTAAAAATCTGCTACTGATTGTCAGTAGGAACTGTAAGCAGGTGGCAACATAAGGATTTGGAAATGAACTTTAAATAAACAGTAATCTTTAATCATTCATACTCTAAGTAGAATTCCAGTGACTTCAGCATGGAGCTTTACTTAAGAAACAATGAATTAGAGTTACTACGTAGTATCAGACAATACTTGAAGAGAACATTTCACCTATGTTTCTTCTGCAAGAACAAATGACGTGTGGGGGGAAGGAGGAGAGGTGATACGTTGTGAGTAGAATTAAACTAGTCAACATCTTGATGAAACAACATTTTTATTGGTTTTACAGTGTAGTAATACAAACCTCAAGTGTAAGTCTTACCTGATCATCATACCCTTCTATCTTCACTGGAGTGAACTGATCCATGTTATACTGTGCAAATGCACTGTTAAGAATTAAAAGAACATGAACTTTAGCTGTACATGCACATTTATTCTGACTCAAGAATAAGTATATGCTGTGATTTACATTACAGAAAATTTCAACTTAATTTGGCAAATAATACACACGAGCACTCTTTAAGGATTTTTTAATACCTTTTATTGACGATAGCTATAGAAACCCAGGTCTAAAGCCAGGTTTATTTAGTGATGACCAGGAAAGTGCAGAGTTCAAAAGTAGAACAGCAGGCAGCCTGGGGGAGTATGAGCAAGCCAAGGCAAAACAGGAACACCCCAGCTACGATTCAGACAGCAGCAAGGTAAACAAATGTGTAGTCTAATATTTATAACAATTTTCTTATGTAAAGACCTGCTGACTGACATGTCACCTAGCTTGAAGTAAAATCTTAGCATCAAAAAGCCTGTATGCATAACCTTTAAGCACCTTCTGATGAAACTGTGCAAGTAAACAAGGTATTTTGAAAGCTGCCTTTTTTTTTTTGAGGGCAGTTCTTTTTCTAATCATCGGCTAAGGATTACTCAGCGTTTCAGGCTTCACTTGCTTTACAAATCATGCTTCAACAAGATCAGACATTCCTGCTGCTGCAGAGTTAAACTTTTTGGCAGAGTGCCTTCCTGTCAGTTTTATATGGCCTCTACAGCACAAATTCTAATTTAAGGCTTTTAAAAGCCTTTCATTATGTATTTTGTTAGGGGGATAAGGAATTACAGAAGATTGCTCTCAATACGATAAATGGCTTGCATGCATCACACAATGATGGGTGTAAGAAAACATATGCATCTTTGATGGTAATTTGCCTTGTTTGAAGTATTAATACTTACTGTGCTGCTCCTTCCCTGAGAAGATTATCATTGTTAAGCAATAACCGGACATCTGGAGAAGAGAGAATTCAGGTAGGTTATTGCATTTTTTGATCAAATGTTTCTCTTTATGCATTTCATTTTCAGCTCTACAAATGCAAACATTTAAATGGTTAAATCATTTTATTAAGCATATGTAGTCACAGAATGACAGCATGCTTTTCCCTCACCACTTAAACTTAAAAGCAGTATACTGTGACAGCCTTAGGCTCTTATAACAGATGAAACATGAAGAAAACACCACCGATCATTTTTCTGTATTTACTTACCATTGAATACTTCATTGAATTCTCCAGGGGGTGCATGAGTGATGAATTTTGCAGCTATACGCACCTACGATGAAGCAGAAAAGTAATTAAACTAAAGACAAAAGATAATTTACAGAGTTCATACATACTGCAACCTACACTGAAGCAATTCACCAATTTAGGGATTTAGGGAGAAGTCTTAAGCACATTTTCAAAATAAAAATAGTCTCATAAGACCAGATTCTTTTCAGTGTAACCAGGCAGCATAATTCCAAATGTACTCAGGAAGATGTGCAAACTTCACATGGGCACCTGTAAAAATGTGAACTGTTCAACTTGCGCAGTACAGTCAGCCACTCTTTTGGTGACATTCCTAAACAATGTTTTTTCCTGATCCTTGCTAGTAATCAGAAACCTAAATGCCAAGGTACATAAAGAATAAGAAACCACTGTGGTAAAAGTGACACTATAACTAGATGGTAACCTGCAGTACAACCATGTAGCTAAGGAGTGTCTGACATTCATTGTAGGGCACCGTGAATCCCTGTGATGCAACTTGTTTGGTGCTGATGACTGGCTGAAGGAGATGCCATTGCTTCACAGCAAACAGCGCGTGAAGGATAAGAGGTTGATTCCTCTAGAAATGGAGCAGTAAACCAATTACATCAACTGCCATGGTACTGCTTCCAGAGTTAATTGTGCCTTATGGACTTTGAAAAGCCACTGATGGGCTTGGAGTGCAGACGGTGGTATGGAGGTAGAAAGTAAAACTGACAGAACTGACAGAACTAGGAACTGACAGAAATGGGGGAGGTGATGGGAAGTGCCAAAATGAACCAGAGACGTCAGACGCAGCCTCCAAATGAAACCGTCCAAATTTCAGCAGGTGTTGGTTGGTGTTTTTTTTTTTCTTTCTTGATCTTCTAATGCTGCCCATGTCACTTCTAACCCTGGGCAGTAGACTCACCACTTGTGCCATTCTGTGGCATGTTACTCCTCTCATCTTGAAGTAGTATTTAATTGGAAACTACTGTAGTCCAGCCATGAACTGTCAGAGTGGTGGAAGAATTCAGGCATGTGGAACTGTGAGTGACACAATAAATAACTGAAAAGGCCAACTGTAAGGAAAACACCTCAACATCTGCAAACTTTGAAGCTAGAAAACAAAAACCCATTCTCTTCTAAAAAGTAATAAACCTCCATTGTGTTCTGAAATCCAATACACGTCTTGTACTGTTAGAGTTTAGGTGGTCTAGGTATTGATTCTGTTGAAACTAGTAAGTTTATGGTTTTCATAATCAAATCTTTTATGTTTTTTACAGGACCAAAGGGAACAGAATTATCTTGGAAGACCTGAAACAGGAAATGTCACAAAATTAAACCTCTCCCTTAGAATAATAAAAATGTCACATTTCTTCCAATAAGTACAGCTAACAAAGCTGTGCAATAAGCCTTTCTTGCTCAACTAGACATTTATTGAAGATGACTGCAGAACAGTGCTCATTACGACTCTGATTACTTTTTCTGCTTCTCATTTTGAGCAGTAAAACACAGGAGCCTGTATATAGCCAACTGCTTCAGCTGAATTATTGCCAGAGCTGGAAATAACTTGCTTATCTCAACAGTCTTCTCCCTTTTAATTAGAAACTGTTGTGTGTATTGTTTGTCACATAATGATTTAAAGCAAGTCATGAAAGGAAATAAACACCTTTCCAAACAAAGAGTATATATATTGCCTTATTCCAACAGTATTAACAACTCTGCCTTGACTGGATTGAGCTTCAGACAAAAACAGATCATCTTCCAAATTAGTATCTATTTCAAAAATATATATATACATTCTTTATGCCTGAAGTAACTGTCCAGTACAAATGAAAAACTAAAAAGGCAGTAACTTGTGTAACTGATAGAGTACAGAATGTCAAACCATTTTCTCCTAATTTTCTGCTTTTAGGTAAGGGTGGTAAGTATACAGCAATCCTAAAAATGCAGCTCTTGCTGTTTGAAAATTTTCACTACTTAAAGAACTGTAATTAGGACACATTGCTGCCACAATCTTGTTAGATTTCACCATCAGAAATCTGAATGGTGATGAAGACAACCTAGCAGTAATAAAGAGGGACACTGCTGCTTTATATCCTCTGTGGACTTTGCCGAGAGCCAGCCCTAAATGGCTGAAAGCCTTCTGAAATGACACCATGTGCTTTTCTGAGAAAGCGCAAGTGTAAGCACTAGTACAGGCGTATTGCTGTGCTAAAGCGCTTACATATATGTACCACTTCATGCCATGAAGCCTCTCAGTGGGAGGATTGCACTGGAATACATCCTACAAATTAACTCCCCAGATGAACAGATGCCCTTTTATAAGGTGCTTCAACATACGGAAAAATAAGGCCCCTAAAAAGCCGTAAAATTTAGCATCTTATAAATTTATGCAACAATGTTGTGGCTGCAGACTTGTACTGTACATGGAACCCTCATAAAAGGGACCACTGTTTTAACAGATTGACTTTTAGATCAATGGGTTCTTATAAACAGACACTTGTGAAAAAAAACAAGTATTACAGGAGGGATTTTTACAGTCTTCCACAAATTATTCCACTTGGAATGATGAACAAAATTAAATCAACACAGAAAGGACTCTCCACTTCAATCAAGCATTACCACAAAACCAGACATAAACAAAGCAAACACTGCAAGTCAACAGTGTTCATTTTTATAAAGTATACCTAGCCCTGCCTCTCTTGTGCAGCAATAAAATACAAAGCATTTAAGTCAAACTGTTGAAATCAGGAGTGGAGTGCAGGAAATGGCTGCAGAGTAATTCTAAATGTCACACATTTGAATCGCTGTTGGGTTTTAGAGTCTTTTTGTTTCAAAGTGGTGTCAGCACGGTGGCAGAATCTTCATTTGCAGAAGCATGAAAGGAAGACTTTCTGCAAACTGACCTACTTCCTGGCCATCGTTGCCATTTCAGGTAGCTTTGCAGCATGCTAGCAAAATGAACTTCCTGCTTCTAAAATGGGGAAAGTGTCTGAGAGGGAAGCTACTCAACCATTAGTTTAAGCTGGCAAAATGGCAGCAGAATGAACTTAAATAGACAATAGGGTACATTGCAGTAGACCTTAAACTAAAACGAATCCCTTAACTTAGTTAAAATATGTCTGTAGAGGATAAAGAAGTGAGGTTTGGGGGG
>JANZLQ010000055.1:859065-901871 GCA_026212715.1 Elanus axillaris
TGGGAGCAGCTGCGGCGGCGGGCGGCGGTGGCGGCGCCGTGGGCCCGCGGGCTCCTGGCCGTGGCCGCCGGGCTCGGCCTCTTCTATGTGGTGCTGAGGGTGCCGCTGCGGCTCCGGGACAGCCTGGCGGCCGGTGAGACGCGGCGGGCCGCGGCGAGGGGGGGGCTGAGGGTTCTCCGGGGGAAGGCTGCCGCCGTCCGCCCTGGGAGGCGGCCGGGCCGGGCTCCTGTGGTGAGCATGCGGGGCCGGGCCGGGCCGTCCGTCCTGGCAGCCGCCTGCGGGCCGGGCCTCCCGCAGCGACCCCCCGAGCGCGTCAGCCCGGCCCCGGGGCTCCCGCCCTGCCGCCGGTTCCGGGAGGCCCGGGTCCGCCTCGGAGACGGCGCCGGGGCGGCTGGAAGCCTCCGAGGCGGCTCTCGTGGTGCCGGCCGGTGCCCCGGGGGAATGCCGGCCGTGCCCCGGCAGCCTCCGCGCACTGTCACTTGGCGCCCGGCTGCCTGTCACCGCCGACACCCGCTCCCCACCCCGGGGTGTCTCGTCAGGCCCGAGGCCTGAGCGGGGGGTGAGCCTGCGGCAGGGGAGCTCGCCGTCACCCCCAGGCCGGGCCTGGCCCTCCAGCCTCGCCGCCGTGATCCCCGACAGCCCAGGCTGGTGGCCGGTGACAAAGCTGACGTGCGGTTGGGGTCAAAACCACGGTCAGAGTAGCCCTAGAAAACTGCGTTCCCTGCCTTGTGCTGTAAATAGCTGGAAGGAGAGGTCTGTGGAAAACGGGTGTTCTTGACACGGAACAGGAGCTTGTGTCAAACCAGTATGTTTCCGTTTTAGGTTAAAATGAAATAATACAGTAAATTGTTGCGGTCTACTAGCCATGATACGGTTGAAACTGTAGGCTGCTTTATCTAAGAGCTTGCACTGAATTTTTTAGGTGGGGTATGTAACCTATTTCGCTGTCACAGATGGTTACAAACAGAAAATAATATATGGAAAGGATTCTCTAACAAAGTAACTAGCTTTAAAGTTGCTAGGGCTATATTGTATTATGTATTTGCATAATATTTTGGCATTGTTTAATAAAAAGCTATTTGTGTTTTTCGGTTCTGCCTGTTAAGTCTTTGTTTTTGCTTCTCTTAACAGTGACTGTGTTCTTAAGCACTTTGACTCCAAAATTCTACTTTGCCCTTACAGTGACTTCATCTTTTATATCTGGACTGATATTTGTAAGTAGTCCACTTTTTTTTTTTTTAAACAACTATAGCACCTCTAAGATGCTTTTCATTAGGGATAAATGCAATTGGCTTTTATTTGATCAGACTCTAGAGGGTGCCTTTGTACTAGGAAGGAACTTGTTTAGTATCTTCTCTGATGTGTTGTACATACTCTTTTGCTGTGTGTGCTGTATGTTGGGGTGAGTCTAAGGAAAATAACTTGTGCCTGTTTTAGAAACTAAGGCTTGCTTTAAGGAGGTATGTGTCTATATATGTATACATGTACGCGTGTATATATGTAGGTACATTAAAAATGCGAAATATATGTGCAGACTGTGCAGACCTTTCTGTGTAAAGAAAACACTGAGATTTTTATCTCTTTTAAACTAGGTAGTTAAGAGTTTAGCTTTCCAAAGTAATTGGCGGGGGGGGCTTTTGTGCATGTGTCATCATGTAACTGTCATAACAACTTTGGTGTGAAAATGAGCCAATAATTCAGCTCATCTTCAGATGACAGTGTGCACAGACATGGCTGACTGCACGAAATGAATGGGGCACACTTGCACGGTGAGTTCTGCTAGCGCAGCTGTTTCTGCAGTGGTGATCATCTGACCCTGGTGCAGACTGTGGCACTACATACAAATCTTTTGGGTTAATCTTTATTTTCACTATTAGAAGCTGAAGAAAATGTTGCTTCTCATCAATTAAACCTATTTACCAGAATATGCAAAATGTGTTTCATAGGTGATTTTTCTTTTGTAACCATCATTTAAAAAAAAAAAAAAGTCTTTTATTTATGTGGTAGAAATGACTTCTTTGCTATAATGTTGCTTGGGTTTTGATTGAAGGATCTGAGGAAAGTCATATACGGAGATGGATTCTGCTTGTGATAGGTCTTTTACATAGGCTTGCTCTTAAGAGAAAAAAGTGGTTATTGGTCAGTCCCTATTTATAGTAATGCTTCTTAACAAATAATACAGTTTGTGTAAACATTGCATCTTTCTGCATGATAATAAAAATACTCCTAAGTTGGTCCAGGGCTGACAGTGTGGTATAGTGCTTGAGGACTTGTGATATGCAGGTATTTTTAATAGCTTCAGAGAGAGAGAGTGTAATATTTTTGACCCCAGATTTCTGGTAAGTGAACTTGATTGCTGTTAATTCAGCCTTCTCTCTTTGGACTTTTCTAAATGGCAGAACATGTCAATTTAACTGTCCATTTTGTGCTTTATTCTTTTAGATTATTTTTGTGAAATGAAAAAGCTACACCCGTCTTGACGTTCTTGCCTCTATGCACAGTTTCCCTATACAGGCAATTTCTGAAAGGGTATAGAGGTTATACTAGTGATTGGGAAGGGGACGGGGACCATATGTTTGACTAAAATGTTACTGTTTGCTGGTTGGTTTTTTTTTCGGTCTTGTTATGTGGGTGATCCTGCCTGACAGCACAGGTCAAAACTGATAGTTATTGTTAATTTGTATGTGTATAAGTTCCATCTATAGTCATTTGCAAGAGGATGTACTAGCTGTGAACAATTTGCTCTTCATTTCTGATCTTTGTATTGGAAAGGTGTCACCTAAGGAAATTTCTGGTGCTTTTTTCTCCTGTGACAGGTGTTTGAGTGGTGGCATTTCCGAAAATACGGCACGTCTTTCATTGAGCAGGTTTCTGTGAGTCACTTGAGGCCCCTCATTGGTGGTGCAGAAAACAGCCCTCCAGCACCAGCAGCATTCTCTGCTGGAGAGAATGACATGAGCAGGCAGAATATGCCAGGTGATTGTTAATGTGTCCCAGCAGTTTTCCCTAAGTTTCAAGGCAGCCGGTTCACAGGAACTGGCTTTTAAATGGCTTTGACTTTGCATTAGTGCTTGTAAGAACTGGAGAAAGGCCTATATCTTACAATGTGTTTTATTAATAATGGTAAAAATAAACTAAATAATAATGTATCTTTGATCCAAGTGATTAATTATTAAAAATATGATTTAGAAAATATATTATACATTTAGCTAAAACTGTTTCAATAACATTAGATATTTACTATTCTGAATGTGTGCAAGATAAACATTGTATGAGTATAAATGGCAGTGTTTAATCTTTCCACCTTGTGCTTTTGTACCCCAGCAATGTTGGGGAGCAAAAATATTTCTGAGATAGCAGAAGTTTATGAAGATGATGATCGTATGAGCATGCTCAGGTTGTATAACAATAAAATTAAAGGAGCTTTTGAAAATAAAACTGCATTTGCCTTACTGCATTTTAAAGTCAAGGTAGTATTTCCTGTGGTCTTCATTCAAAAAGTACTTTTTTTTTTTTTTTCCAGAATGCAAAGTGTGGCGAAATCCTCTCAATCTTTTCAGAGGGGCAGAGTATAGCAGGTATTAATTATCTTACTTACCGTTGGATATTTTTAAAATTAATCGGGGGCATACACGTGACTTCTTCACAGAGCTTACACTAGGAATATCAGGAGACAGCTGAGGCCTGCAAGACTATAGGGGTGATTGATTTCAATCCTATGTTGAAAAGGCACCTATCCAAGCTTTGGCAGTTTCAGTGTTAAGAATGCAAATATTACTGTAACATCATCAGGTTTTTTGGGAGTAAAGTAGAAGAAAAACTTTATTCAGAGATTGAGACAGTGATTCTGAATCTAAATTCTCTTTTTTTAAACTGATATGGCTGTGTTGTAAGTCTCCTTGTGTTATTTCATAGGAAGAGCTGCTTCCTAGGAAGCCAGTTCCCAAGCTGTTTAGAACTTTACAACCTGTACAGATTATGGCGCAGTAGTACTTGAAACTTCTGGTTAGTAGCTCCTGCCTTCTATTAATGAAAATTTTCTGCATTAGCTTCAGTTGTTAGGCACGTCAGATGTCCCCCTTGGTATCACCATTACTGTTTACTAGGAGTGTGTCTTACTGAAATTTCTCCCGTTCAAGGTATATGTGGGTGACTGGGAAGGAGCCTCTTACATACTATGACATGAATTTGTCTGCTCAAGATCATCAAAACTTTTTCACGTGTGATACAGATGCCCTTCGGCCATCGGATACAGGTACCAATGTTGTATGTGTAAGTTATACAACTGTTGGAGAGGGAAAAGTGGGTACTTTTAATATATTTCAAGGTAGTGCGAGCTATTGTGTCAGATACTTTGTGAAATGATAGCCTTTCTCCTCAGCTACTAAGGAGGTTTAACCGATGTATGTAGTGAAAAATTGTTTTTTCACCTTGTGCTTTCTCTACTAACTTTAAGGCTTTCAGGATCCTGATACATTTTAAGATGTCACACTTCTCAAATAATTAACAACACTACTGAAAACCTGGATTGTATTCTCAATGGCCAAAGATGTGGTCTCATTTAAACCTTAGTAATGAATAGTGCAGTCTCCAGAATTCTTTCGTTGTGTTCCACATGTTTAGTGCAGAAAGTGTTCTCTACCTGGTTATTGTCAGGCTGAGTGTGAGCTATTGTCAATTTGTCAAGTTCCGGAAGTGTTACTTGTCAGCTGGCTGTGACATGCTTGATATGAACGATGTGTTTTTGTTTCACAAAATGGAGTGTATTGTCTCGCTTGCTAAGCCAAGACTAATATTTTGTTTCCAAAAGAAAACTCAAACATTTTTCCACTTTACTCTTGCTGGACAGCAGAAGGTTTTGTTCCAAAAGAAACATGTATAGATTCTTCAGTTTTCTTATCGTACTTGAGATAGGCCAGATACGTAACTCCATGAACGTAAGGTTTTGGAGTCCTTTTAGAACTGTTATTTAGTGTGAAAGCTATTAGTTCTGCATGGAAAATGGTAGCTCCAAGTATGTTGCTTTTCTTTTGCTAGAAGTTGGTTTTCGGTTTGGGTTTTCCGTTTTTCCCCAATGGAAATGAATGGAGAGGGGTGTAGAGTCATTGCATTGAACTTTTGTTTGGTCTTTATCTGACTGTAATTTTGAATCCAAGTTGTAATTCAAACGACCCCTTTGAATAGATAGATTCTACCTTTTTCAATTGTTTTCTAGAACACTTTCTAACAAGGTGATAAATTGTTATAGTATATCTTGAATGGGCTTTGCCATGTTATGCCACTCAAATGTGCTTTGTAACTTTAAAAAGAAAATTTTTAACCCTTTATGATCTGGTAGTTGTTTAAATACTGAAGTATGAAACTATACCTGTGCAAGACACAGCTTACTCTATCATTGTTTTCTTTGAAGTTCTGTTTGAAAGCTTAAATTAAAATTCTGTGCAGGTCCGTGCAAGAACCTGTGTTTAACAATTGCTCCTGCCAAGGTTTCAACAAGTCTTGGGAAATGTCTCAAAAAATCTGTAGCAATTTAAGAAATTGTACATCTGCCTGATTATGTAAGCCGTCTTTGCTTCTCAGTGTAGGAGTTCTTAAACGGTCAGTGAATAATCTTCTTGGTGGTGTTGCTTTCTTAAATAAAATTTGGGGCGTAATGAGAAGTTGCAAGATTATGCTGCTTGTGGTAGAAGCTCATGCTAGAATTAAAACAATTCTTTACTCTTTCCCGCAACAATCATATAGCAAACAGGAACTTGCAAAATGGACATGAGTGTTAATGTAGAACTGAGGCATAAGCAGCCAGCGTTGCCTCCGCTGGCTCCCAGGTGTTTCACCAGTATCTCTGTCCCTCACCAGCCTTTCAATGTTTTTGCAACAGTTATGCAGAAAGCATGGCGAGAGAGAAACCCTCAAGCCCGGATTAAAGCAGCGTATCAAGCTTTAGAGTTGAACAATGAGTAAGTTTAGAGTATAAATTCAATTGCTGTATTTCTAGTGTGAAAGATTAAGCGGAATGATATTGAGCACGCTATCAGTTTCTTGTTCTAATAATTTACTTTTAGTAAAGTTCTGAATAGCTTAAGGAGGACTTCTGTGACTGAGAATTGCACATGGGGCTGTCAGTTGCACTAAAGTATTGAACTGTTCTATAAAATTAGCTTTAGTTCTGCCTTTTTCTTGGGAAAGATTTTTTTAAAAAAATCTATATCTGTAGCAATAACAAATGAGAAATTGGATGTGGAGCAGTCTAAATTGGATATGAGATCGTATGGCTTTCAGAGATGGCATTGTGGTAATACTGTATTTGAGTTCATAGATGCCACTCCAGTAAGGGGTTTAAAAATACTCTTGTAACACAAACCAAAGAATTCCATGCACTTCTGTGATCTGTTTTTGTTATGTAGTCTTGTTGGTTTTGTGTAACATGTCTACCTCTTGGTTTTAAAAAAGCAAAGCAAACTAAACACGCCCGCCCCCAACAATTACCAGAGCATTTTTAATATTTCAAGGAAGATAACTTGCCTTGCTGTTACAATTCTTTCTTTTGTTCTTTCTCCAAATGTGTGTTGTTTCTGTAAAATGGAAAAGGTTTCTGTTTTCCTGACAGTCAGTGTTTGAACTCAAGTCAATATTTTGGTGCTTTAATGTTGTCAATGCTTAGATATTAAACATAGTGAAAACTGCCCATTTCTAATGCTTTTAACGCTTATTCAAAAAATACTAAACTTTGTCCCTCAGAATAATTAGTGGGTTTTTTTCCTTATTACAGTTGTGCCACTGCATATGTCCTCCTGGCTGAGGAAGAAGCAACAACTATTGTGGATGCTGAGAAGTATTTCAAGCAGGCTCTGAAAGCAGGAGAAATGATTTACAGAAAGTCTCAGAACTGCCATTCCCAAAGCCCCCAGCATGAAGCACAACTGAGTAAGGACTTTTGAATGACATGAACTCTTATTTTTATGTGAGCAGAAATGTAAAACTGAAGTTATAATTAGTGATTTTAGTTTGATTCCCAATTCAGTGAGGCAGTTCCTACTATTTTAGCCGTGCTTATGCATGACATGCTATGTGATCTTTTGTAGTACCTGAATGAATCTTTGGAAGTGGCAGCTACGCTATGTATTCATTGCCTCATTTGAGTTGGGTTGCCTCATTAAGGTTCAGTACATTATTCTCATGGAAATATAGATAGGTAGAGCAGATTAATGAAGCAATTAGTGTGTGTCAGTAGCACCTTCTTTTATTCTACCCAACATTTTGGAAGAAAACCAGAATTTTTTTGTCGTTTAACCTGTTAAAAGTTGCTGGCATTTGTCTAGATGGGCCTTGATGGGGACAGCAGTAGTAATTATTTTGTGCTTTTACATGTGGTTAGGAAAAAGGTTGTGGGGTTTTCGGTGGGTGAGTGGTTTTTGTTTGGTTTTTTTTTTGAGACAGAGAGGGAAGGAGAGGTAAGGATTGAAACTGATAGGCTAATCTTTTTTTATCTTTGTTTCCAGGAAGAGACACCAATGTGTTGGTATATGTGAAAAGGAGACTAGCTATGTGTGCAAGAAAACTTGGAAGAATACGAGAAGCAGTAAAAATGATGAGAGATGTAAGTAAAAATTTTAAAAAGTGAGCAACTGTTGTTTTCAGTCACATTGTCCAAATTGGTGGTTTATAGTTCCTTTCTGGGCATCGTAATTATCTAATTGAATTATTTTCCAATGAGATTTCCACATCACGACTTGTGATTTTTTTTGAGAACAGTTTTTTTGGTTCCAACATCTAGGTTTTAGATTTTGTATTATATAATGTCATATGTTCACAGTTCTGTTGTCCGGTCTGTTTCATGCTTGACTCGGCAAGTAAGTCGTCAAAATAACCAACTTTAGACTTCATTGTAATTTTAGTTTCGCTTGCCCAGGGTTTATCATAATTTCTTTTTTCATAGGAAAATACTACTGACCAAACCAACTCACCGTGGGAGTTGTACAAATTTGGCCTGAGAGCATGTATGAACCTCAGTATACTTATTTTCCAGTAGGTGAATGTAGGAAAAAAGTAAGGTAGAAATGATGGAATTCTTTCCATGCTGCTTATATGCCAGTTTCTAACAGTGTGAAAGAACAGAAGACTGAAAAAGCTTAAATTATCGTATTGATTTCTGTTCAGTATTTCAGGGATTCAAGTGCAATTCTATATGTGCTTAATTTATTTCTCTTTATTGATTTGCAGTTGATGAAAGAGTTCCCACTTCTCAGCATGCTGAATATTCATGAAAACCTCCTGGAGGCATTGCTGGAGTTACAGGCTTATGCAGATGTCCAGGCAGTTTTAGCAAAGTATGATGGTAAGTGATGCCTAATGGGAAATTCTGATGGTTTTGTATGAGAGTATAGGTGAGGTGGGCAAGGTGTGCCTGCCCAAAAGCAGATGTCTAGCCATGATCACAGCTAGTTGACTAGATTCCCTTCATTGGCAACAAATAGGTGCTTCCAGAGTGCAAATCAAGTTTTTTCTTTTGAATAATGAGGTCACATTTAGGCAAGCTAAATTGCTTTTTATTATTAAAATTACTTTTTATGTTTTTTATTTACTTCTAATCTGTAAAAAAAATCTGGGAGCTCACTTTACTTCAAGGATTATTTTAGTTTTTTAATCTCTTCTACATCCCTGGTTATGCCTAAATTCATCAGCATTTTTCAGTCAGCACATAGGCCTCTAAGTAATAGACGTAAATAAGCTGGAAAGGGTAGTTTTCCCTTCTGTCACCTTCCAGGCTTGGCCTCATGATTCTGTAATGCTGAGGGTGCTGGCCAGAGATGAGCGACGTGCAAGAGAACTGCTTGCCAGAGACGAGTTGTATGCAAGCTTTGGTCCATTAAATGGCAGTAGTTTGCTTTCACTTTCCATCTCAACTAATATGTTTCAGATGTTGTGCAAGTCTAGATAAAGGTTAATAAAATATATACTTACTTTCTTACTGTCCTGAGAGTTTTGCCATCTGGGTAATGCCCACATCACTAGTGTACAAAGTGCTGCTGTCAAAGCTGTCCCTTATATCACCTTCAGAATGGAGGGACGTAGAAGCAGTATTTTGTGGCAATTGTTCTGTGCCCTTGCGAAGCTGATATGTTCTCCCTTGTGCTTCTGTTCTTTCTTGCTTCAGGGAATCCAAAATAGGATATTCTTGCCCAAACCCTGTGCCCCTTGTGCGTGGCCACCCTAGCAGCCTGCTCCTGTTACTTGATCGTCCGTGTTGTTCTGTGTGGATTCTTACTAATTTAACAAAACCATTTACTCTTTTCCTGATGCTTTATGTTAACATCAGGAATTGTGACACTCTCTTAAGAAAGGGTTGCTGTTTTTTTTCTAAGCATCTGGAAAAATGAGTATGAGCTTCAAACTCCCTGTAGCACCCCTGTGTTTTGCTTGACACGACAGCCAGACTTCTAGTAAGTGATGGACAAGCCCAGAATGGGATTTACAAAAAAAGCAAGAGCCATCTGACTATACACAACATGGTACTTGGGAATTAGACCCCAGACTTTGTCTGCTTTTAAAGTAAACTTGTACTGTGGAGTGCTAACCTTCTAATCTGTAATTGTCAGCTCAAACTTGGCCTCAGATGTTCTACAAAACCTACAACTAAAAGAATTTTTCCCCATGGAACTGGAAAAGAATGGAAATTGCATTTTCATTAAAATTTGTCTACCTGTCTGTAATGTAATTTTTTTGGTCAGCTTCTAGTCAGTCTCTTTCAGTATTGTGTAAAACTCTGTGTTAATGTACAGTTTCAAAATTAGGTAAAGATTAGAAGCTTATTTTAAACCTTGATGGGTTAATACAGGAAAAGTACACTGTTCTTAAGTGTCTATTTATAGGTGCGTTTCTCTTTGAACTCAGTGCATTTAGAAAAAAAATTTACTCTTTTACACCTAACTACGACTCGTGAGTTTTCAGTCTGAGACTGACTGGTGACCGGAAAGAAGACTGCAAAGAAATTCAAAGTTTCTAAATCACAGCTGAAATGTTCCAGATGTTACATTCATTGTCTGGTATACCCGAGTAAAAATATTTAAGCTCAAAGGGTGTGGGTTTAAGATGTTTGTCTTTCCTTAGTATCTTACATCTTAATTATTTTATTTTATCATAGATATCAGTCTTCCAAAATCAGCAGCGATATGTTACACAGCAGCCCTGTTAAAAGCCAGAGCTGTTTCAGAAAGGTAAGCAAGCACATCTGTGAAAACAGTGGTTTGCTACTGATCTTGGGTTATGCTGTAAAATAGGAATTAAAAAGGACTAAATCCAATATGTAGCAGTTACATTTCTAAAAGCACATTAAGTGTATTTATCTATACATATATGTATGTAGTTAAATGTAATTTTAAGTTTCTTTTAAGCATCCATAAAGTTAATATAGGTGAAGATGTTTTTCAAGAGCCCATGTACATACACGTGCTTTTGTATAAATTTTATTTTCAGTGTCTTGCTTGTGATGTTCAACAGTTCTTTGTTTTGTGGATTGGGTGCAGGATATTTGTGGTAGTTCATGTTAGCATTTCACTTTTGTGCTGGTATATTTGCACAGCTGATTCTAGCTTTACCTCCAGGTAGGCGATGCTGTAACTATCATGGGCACTCAATTACCTTACGTGACTGACATGAAGTTTTGAAAAGTTAAACATAACATTGTTGTATGGGCATGGATGACAGTCAAGATACCTAATTTAACATGAACATTTGTCTCCTAAAAGGGTTTGTTTATCTTTCTTGATAAATAAGCCAATTTTTAATGAACTCCAAGTTTACGATGCAAATAAACACCTGGTTAGAATTTGTTGTTTATTACTTTTGTTCAGCATGGGTGTTTCCCCTTCAGGTTCTCCCCAGAAACTGCCTCCAAAAGAGGGCTTAGTACAGCAGAAATTAATGCTGTGGAAGCAATTCACAGAGCTGTGGAATTTAACCCTCATGTTCCAAAGGTAAGAGTATTTTATTTCCTGTTGGACCACTTTTTATTGTCTTCTGTCTAGTTATGTTACCATTTTGTTATTGGAACCTTTCTAGTCCCATGTTTTCTTGAAGTTGATTATAACTCCAGCCATTGCGTTGTTAAACATGCTAGTATTTATATCATAAATATTTGCTGGCCAGAATTAGTTGTTTGCAATAAGTGATAATCAAATGGGTTTTTCTGCATAAAATTTGAACTCACAATTTTCTAACTCACTGGAAAATCCAGTAATGTATTAGTGAAGGCCCTTTATTGGGTAAGGGTAAGCATTAATAAATTAGGTATTTAAAATCTCTGAAGCCAAATTAAGTTCTCCAAACAATAACCACTCATAGTGCTGTGCTTCCAAGCATGGCTTCAGAACTCGGGTTATTGAAAGATCTACAGTCACTTATTTTCTTCATCCACGTGTAAACAAGATTAAGAGTCAGTATTGCTACAGGCCATAATTTAACGTCTGGTATTACTTGAAGTGGCCAAGATACAGATTCCACTGAGCATTGGGTGAAAATAAAATCTTATGTTGCTTTTTACTGTACGAGTATTGGTGATGCATTCAGTTTGAAACCTTGAATGCAGAAGGTTGGCTTAGTCCTGGACCTAATCCTCTGCAAATGATCATGGAGTCCCAATGACTATTGCTGTGAAGGCTCGAATTATCCAGCCACTCTATTCTGTCTGCCTGTCCAATCTAATAGAATGTGCACTGAGGAAGCTAATTGCTGGGAGAAATTGCTGCTTGTTTGCATGACTGATCAAGAGCGTAGCAAGTTCATTTCAGACAGTCTCAGACAGATTTTTCTTTAGCCTCTGCCTTTAGGGGAAGAAGATTATAACGCATTATCTAAAAGTTATTTTATTTTGTATATCCTCCAGTTGTTTCAGGAGCCTCATACACCTTTTTAAAGATGTTAGATAAAATTTCAAACAGGCTGTTTGCAAAGTATGTTCCACAGTTCTAGAGACAATCACAGAAACTGATTCTAGGTTGCACTGATTTGATCTCTTCTAATCATATGCCTATCCCAACATCTTCATGATTATTTTTTTTATTATTATGATATTGCCTTGAAATACCAGTTTATTAGATGGCAGGGCAGGATTTTATTGTTGCTAGCTATCTAGAGCTCTGAAATGCTCATAGTCAAAGCAAGCAAGTAAACAAAGGCACAAACAAGTGAAGTAACGTGCCCAGTGGGTTACAGTGGAGTAGTGAGGAAGAAAATCTGAGTTTTGAATTTGCAGTCAGTTCTGTCCCATGGACTAAAAATAAATGAGTATGTAAAGTAGAAATCCCTTTGTTCTTGCATGTGATGAAAGTAGTTGTCTTTGCACATAACATCATTTTGCATAAGGAAAATAAAATAATGTTTGTTTCTCTTTGTTCTGAGTTATGCTTTTACAAGGATGTGTTTTGTTTGGAAAGTTAGGAAGACATTTTACAGTGCTAGAAAATAGTACTCCTAAGCCATTTCAAATTGGAGACCTGTAACTACATTTTGATAATGTAAGAAACAATCTTTTCCAGTCATCTTCTGAATATCTTACAAATTTTTATTGTGTATAAAGACTTTCTTAAATCTGCAAAACACAAGATATTTTCAGTACTGATACCTTGCCTGTTCCGTGGGTAAACATGGACATTAAAACCTGCCAGACTGTGGAATTTTTCTGTTTATGTGGTAGCATGGGCGCAGACAGCGCCAAAGCCTGGAGTTCAACATTGACATGTTGTGGCAATACTTGCAGTAGGGCTTCATCACCACTATTGCGTTTATATTCCCTTGCTCTCTGCACAGCTAGTACAATGGAAGAGTGGGGACTGTGGAGAGCATGAGGAGTCAGGTCAAGGGTCAGATATTTGAGACCATTTTCCCACAGCAGCCCTGTGTGAGTGATCCTTTACTGTGTTAAAAAAAAAAATTAAAAAAAAAATTTGAAGAGGATTAGAGGGGATTAGCAAGAATATTACCCTCTGGAGTGTAGGCCCAAGGCACTAAGAGAAGAACCTAGCCAGGCAGTAAATGTGCTTTATTTGGCCAGGGCACAACCCCTCCTACATTCCTTCAAGAATCTGAATGGGAAAAGTTAAGTCCTCAAACTGGATTAGTAAATAATCTCATAGTTTGTGGCATCTGCTGAAATAAATCGTTGAGTTAGCTGCATTCTTACACTTTGGGAGACAGTCAAAGGAATTGCCAGCTACATTGATCAAAGATGTGGATTAACTTGGGCTGTTATTGAATGAGACACTATATGCTAGGAGAGAACAACTCACAGGTAAATACTAGAGCTGAAACTGTCATTTCATTCTTGTAAAAATTACTCATCTGTTTTTAAAAGTGAAGTTCAAATGAATACCTGTCTATTTTTTAATGTACCATGAGAAAACAAAATTGCACGTCCTGTGTTTCAAGGGAAATGGAAAATGATTAATCCTTGTGTTCTTTGACCCTTCTGTGCATCACATATTCTGCTGATGCAGGGAGAAGGCTGAAATTGAAAAAATGTGAAATGAGAGATACTTTGTGGTAGTCCAGAAAAACCACATTAAACCAAGATTTTTTTTGTGGGTTTGGTTTATTATTCTTCCTTCGGTTAGCATACTGACACTTTCTGGTTTGCTACTCATACTCGAGAGCTAACAAGTACTTAGTCTCCTACGTTGAAACTTTCAGTGATTAAATGACCAGCAAAAATACTGTTGGTTTGTTTTGGTTTCTTTAAGCAGTGTAAACTTGTAGCTCATTGGTAGTGTACCTGTGGCATTATACTTTATATATATTCCACAAAAATGTATTTTTATTTTGCCTTACTGAAGATGTTTTTTTTTTTTTCCCCTGATATTTTGTGTGTGAAAACCCCTATTTAAAAGTCTTATACATGGATGTGTATGTTTTGCTGTTTTTCACTTCTCATGTGAGTGCAGGCTGGCTGCACCGTGCCAGGACTGGGCTGTTTCTTCAGTAGATGGAAGTTGGCCCCTGTGTGATAAGCTCAGTTATGCCTCAAATGATCATTTATGTTTCACAATTAAAGATTTTGGAATATTCCATGTAACCAAGCATGCTTTCCATTTTTACTTTCAGTATTTACTAGAAATGAAAAGCTTAGTGCTACCTCCAGAGCATATTTTGAAACGAGGGGACAGTGAGGCAGTAGCATATGCTTTTTTTCACCTCCAGCACTGGAAGAGGATAGAAGGGGCTCTAAATCTGCTACACTGTACATGGGAAGGCAGTAAGTATCTCTCCTTGTTTTATTTTTTCTACACAGTAGACTAATCTCTCTGCCTTTATTGACCTCAAACACGATTGGTTCTCTTTGTGAGAAGCTGGTCGCTTGGTTTAGATACAGATCTAATGTCACTCACACTTTTTTCAGCATTTAGGATGATCCCATACCCGTTAGAGAAAGGTCATCTTTTCTATCCCTATCCGAGTTGCACAGAAACAGCAGACAGAGAACTGTTGCCAAGTAAGTGGTTTCTAAGCAGTAATGATAATAAAACATAAGCTAAGGACATGTTCAGTTTGTGGTATTCTGTATTTACCTTACTGTGATTTTTTTAGTTTGAGCTTCCTGTGAAGGGGATTCAGCTATTTGTTGATGTCCCTTCCAAACGATCCTGAAGCACTTGACGTGTGTGTGTGGTAAATGTTAGCTTGATTCTGTAATAACGTAAGTCCTTCAAAGATGAAGTCTGTGTGTGGTACATTCAGACTAAGTTTGGCCAACTTTGAGAACAAGAAAATGGATTGGTTCTTTAAATTACTCTTAAAAGAAGCCATGGATTTGACTACTGTTATAGAGGAGCCGTTTCCTTTTAGCAAGGAATAAATGCATGGTTCCAGTCCTGCATCTGGGTGTCTAGCAGAACATGTCTGTGATTTTAGAGAGATTCCTTGGTTAATTGATAGCTTCATAGAATATGTATTGCTTTCTATCATTAGTTCATTAGTACATATTTGTCTGCTAGACAGTATGCTTCCTGGAACTTTTTACCCATGTAGGTATTTCTGTGGCTTTATACTAACACTTGACACGGAAAAGTAAGACTTGTCCAGCTGCCCATTACTTCAAGATTACTTTATGTAATTATGAACCTACATCTTTTTTTACTTTAGGTAAGGCAAACAAACTAAATCACTAGGGCCTGTGCTCATCATATTTAGGAAAACAACATTAACTTAGATTAGAATTGGACTATTAATTGTACATGTTAATAGAATTCCTTTGGGGGTGAACTTCTACATCATGAAGAAACGCAAGTCCCGCAGGACTGGAAAGGGCTACTGCAAAAGCAACAGCAGACCCACTGAGACCACAGCTGTGGAAAGGAAAACTGCACATACGTGTTTCTATTTAAAAGCCTGAAGTTATATTTAAAATGTGTAATTTAAATTTGCCCCCAGACTGCTTTAAATTACTCATTTCTCACTTATGCAGGATATTGCACAAGGAATTCCTTGGTTAGCAACTAACCCTAAATTGTAGACTTCCCAGCATAATTAAACACCAACGCATGCAGATATTTCAACACGATCACTCACACATTCCTGTTATGTTTTAAATATAAAGCTACTCATAAATAAAATCATCTTAACACTTTTATTGCAGTACTTCCTCAAGAAATCTTGACACTTAATTTTTTAAAATTTATCTGTTTAACATAATGTTGACCAAATCAGTGATTCAGAAATCCTGTATTGGTCTGACTAGTAACAGTTCTCAAATGGCTGTGAACATACAGAATTGTCTTTAGTTGTCCTTACCTATTTCAGATTTGATTTTAATTTCCCAGTGTAGGATAAACTAGTGCAAAAAGAATCCTTAATTTTTTTTTTTTTTTGCACTTCCCTATCTTATTTTGGGACCTTTCCCTAAATTATATTGCTCCATGTTTTAAAAGTCAGGTGAGTTTCTACATAGTATGAGAGCATAACAGTATTCATAGCAGACAAGTAGTTTCTTTGGTTGCTCAGTACAGAGGAGTGTGTTGCTATCATGCTGTATCATGACCTAGTAGGGCTGTTTGCATGTTAAGAAGGTGAACTGATTGTCTCTGGGATAACATTAAACACCTCTGATGAGCATTAAACATGGAACTCCAAATGTTCTATTTAGTTGTGCTCCAGAATCATATACTTCAAAGCAAAAAACCAAAACCTAAGCACTTTGCCATTCATGAGTTGCAAAAGCACAAGCCACTTATGCTGGGCTTGCTTTTATAATGGTAGATTTCATGTGCCAGCATTCAGAAACAGTAACTGAGAGGGTAAAGTGTCTTTTTCCTCCACAGTCTTCAGATTAAAAATGAATACAGTTGTATATTCTTGCTTTACGAAAAAGCTTACTTAAATTCTGAGGCTTTTGTTAGATTTTTAAAAACAGCTTGTCAAGAAGTGTGCAGCCCTTTCATAATTACTTATGTCTATAGAAACTATTTTTTTTCGTAATTTAAAACCCCTTTAAAATCATTGGATAAAAGTCAGAGCTGCAGGTATTCAGAGCCAGTAACTAATTGCAAATTCACCAAACAGGTCCTCAGCTGGTAAGCAGTAGTAGTGTCTTGAGTGCTGAAAGCTCCATATGCCCGCCCTTAGCCTGTCTAATCACCTTCTTTTGATTTTGTTACCATAGATTGGAAATTGCAAGGAGCTGCTATGTACAGAATTTATAACCTAGTCCTGGGACTGTTTTCTTTGAGGTCTACTCTGTCAGCTGCTCTGAAAAAATTTACTGTAGCCTACCAACCAGAAATCTTTGAAAAGAGGAGCCACCTTGCATGTATATATAACATGATGGTTGTTTTGTACTTGCTGAGCTTCTTACAGGATGGGGACATGTGCTGTTCTCTCCAGATAACAGGATTAATGCTTCAGAGGGTTGAAAACACCTGAATTGTTTAAATTGGTCTAGGTAATTTTGAGAGCTTGTGAATTTTACAGTTCTTCCCTCTGTCCTGTTAAAAGAGTAGGTACCAAAAACTAAGCCTGATGAAATGCTTCAAGAATAAAGCCCATGCAAGTGAAAAAGAAGGTTGGGAAGAGAGGGATGTAATGACTATTAATAATAAAGACAATCATGTAGTGTGGGGAAAATTTTTTTGAGAAGTTTAAGTACTGGCACCTAACATGGGCTGCACAATAGTCTTGAGACCACACTTACTCCTTCTCAAAGTCTAGAACTGAGTTACAAGACTATGTAAATAATTCAGAAAACTGTCCTTGATTATCAAATGTCAATTTTATTTATTTTTTCCTTTCAGCATTTCACGAAGTCTCCGTTTACCCACAGAAAGAACTTCCCTTTTTCATCCATTTCACAGCAGGCCTATGTTCCTTTTCGGCAATGCTTGCCCTCCTTACACACCAGTTCCCTGAGCTGATGGTCATTTTTGCTAAAGCTGTAAGTATTGTCTCTGTCATGGGGCTTGCTTAGGTAACTTGTGGGATCTTTGAGAGTTCTGAGGTCCATGGTGAAGTATGCTCTAGTCAGTCTCATGCTTGTGGGGCATGAATTATTTTATCTTCTTTTGGAAGAATCTAGTTAGTGACAAACATTTGTTGAAATTTGGGCAAAATGTCTATTTTGACAACAAGGTGAACTGTTACTATAACATACCACGGCTTTAATTTGCACTCTTATGGTGAGAGCGCCGCATTTCAGCACCAGAGAAGTTTTGTCACAGAGCACTGTGCTGAGTATGGATTTTAGTCTCACAGAAGTGGAAAACTGCAGTTGAGAGCCTCCAAAAAGAAATTTGTTGACTGGAGATTTTAAGAAGTGTGTAAAAGGCAGGCTGGACTGCAGGAAAAACAAGTCTCTTGTTGAGCATTGGAAACTAGTAGCATGATGTGAATGAACCGATGAGAACAGAGGTAAAGAAACTGTTGACTTCCAAGCCAGGTTCAGAAGTTAGTTAGCTGTCTCCTTTTGGGAGCTAGACCAACGGGTTTACATCTCATCTAGTTCCAGTTACTAGAGAGAACGCATTCATTGACCACAGTTCTGTCATCTGAGTACCTGTTCAAGGATAAAAACTGGACTTGACAATGACAATGAGGCTTTTAGCTAGATACATTTCTAATCTGTGCTGCTTTAAATGTATCGAAGTGTATCTGCTGTTGAGCCATTTGTTCCTGTGGGAGCCTTGTGTGCCCATCTCCTTTCTCCCTCGCTCTGCCCTGCTCTTTTTAGGGTTTCTTTTCCTTGGTTATATGTTAACATTGCTGCTGGCTGTAACCTTGTCATGTTTCCCTGGGCTGTGAAAGCTGTGCTGACTTACTTTGGCTGAGGGAGAAGCTGCACAGGCAGCTTCCCCTCCCCAGTTCTCAAACTAAGCCATGCAGTATATTTGGCCTTTATTGAACTGTGAATCTCATGCAGTAGAGCAGAGTGGCAAATAAAGAGCTCTGACCTCTCAATGAATCATATATTCTAGCTTTGCTAGTCAAAATAGAGGGTGAATGGTGTTATGCTTTCTTGCTGTTTTAATGCAACAGGTAATGGAGACCTGGGAGGTAAGCCTTTTTTGTTAAGAGTACTTCGTTCCTAAAAGCGTTGGCTTTGCTAGCAGTTCTAGTCTACAGTGTCCAAGTCATGCAGGTCTGAGTGTGGGGCCTCATTTCCACACAGTTCTGTTGATCTTTATGTTGGAAAATGTAGTTGGACATGCCAGTGACAAATTTCCGTGCTGCTCATAATTGGCTGGGTTCATAGTAACTAGGGTCTAACTATCTGCTTGATTAATTCTGTAAGGACTGCATTAGTAAAGTTGTATGATTTCCAAAGAGATACAAGGTCAAATGTTATGCTAACAAAGAATTGCTTGGTAAAATTCTCTCTGCTGGGTTTCTTGAACCAAAAAGAAAAGACTTTGTAGGAGTTAGTTGGCTTTGCGTAATGGCATTTTGAATGTCAAGTGACATGTCCAAATGTGGGGAAAAAACTCCCAAGGTTTGGTCATTTTGGCAGTGTGTTTACTTCACTTGTTTTCTATAGGAAAGGATAGATAGTGTCTGTTCAGCTGAAAAGATGATCAAGAAGTGTGTATATTGCTGCATCATTCCACCAGCTGAGTCACGGTGGTGGCAGGCATGGACGAAGGGGTTCTTGCCACTCTCTGTGCTAGTTTAATACTGGCAAAAGTGGAAGCTGTGTGTTGAGGTAAACAGACAGAAGTGAATTCTGTATTAATCTCTTGAGACTGACAACTGAGAAGGAAATACCATCTTCCAGTATTCTGCTATTTTAGATAGAATTAATGTTAGCTCTCAGTCATACTCTAATGACTAATATTCTTCCTTATTTTTATTAGATTATTGTACTCTTGATCCCATTCCTGATGTTTTCAGGAGCATTCAGAAAACTTGTAAGAAACAATGATACTCAATATCAAACTAACATTTCCGATTTTATTCGTAGATTGCTTAAGTATTTTAGCTATAGATAATGCTGTGATTGCCGCTAACACTTCATAAAGCATTCTCTCTTGTGTTTTGGAGGTATGTGGCGGTAGCATCTAGTTGAATTTTCATAATGAAAATGGAAGTTTACCTTCTCTTTTAATGACACCTGCCTCTCCACCCAATAATACTGTAATAAAACAATCGGTATTTGTTGTATCTAGTGTTATATATGCAGGTAATTCCAGTGATTTAAGCATTCTGAATGAAATTTTTTTTCCCCCGTGTATTGCCTTATTTCAAGTATTTTTTCATGATACTGTGTTTTAACTTACTAAATGTAGTAATTTGAGATAATAAAGTTCTAGATGGTCAGTAGCTGGAGTGCTTTGACCTTACCGAAAAAGCAATACAAAATATGTTTCCAACAAATTGTTGAATCGTTGGATTTCCAGCAAATCTAGAACACAGTTTTAGGAATGACAATTGGAAGGTATTGTGTATATGGAATTTTTCGCGGTAAATCTCTAAGTGACTTAAATAGGACTCTTTAGATTACATTTCAGTTGCTTTTTAATCAAACTGTTGTTTCCAGCAATTGAATCTACAGCAAACTGCGTGCCTCTAAAGGGTTTTAAGAAGTTGAATACCTTTCTATTGACTTGAAAAGTCTGAGTTTACATATTTTCATTTGCTAGTGCTTGAGTTTGTTTCCTCCATAATAAATCACAGGGTAAACCTTGGCAAATTGCTAAAAATATTCCAAGTGGCCAAAAATCACAATGAAGCATTTACTAGTTCCAATGTATACAGCGTAATACACCATCAACAGAGACTTGAGCACTGGCACCGGCTGTGAGTCGGCTCCCTCTGGAATGGGAGGCAGTCCTGCCTCTGCGTTCCCTGGCCCTGGGACCAGGCGCCGGAGGGATTTTTGTTGTGTCTTGCACAGGTGGAAGGGTTTTCAGGCACTAGGGACTGGTGCTGGCAGAAGTGCTTAGTGTTTATGGGTCCAGTTAGAGCCAACTGTGGCTTGTTAGTTGTCTTGCAACTCGGACTTTTAATACTCTTTGACTAAGGGAAGATGTACCATGTGAGTCAGTGCCGGTGAGGACAGTGGAACAGGCAGTGCTAGAGAGCTCTGTACGACCTGCAGTACGAGTTCAAGTGCTCTCAGTGGGTAAGACCTCAGCCTTGCTGCGTATTTCAGCTAGATTTCTGATCTTGTGGAGAATCACTGTTCTTGATCATCAGAGACACCTCTATTTCTTAAGTAGTTGCTGTTCAGAATTTTCTCAGTGACAGAAGGGAGGAGGTATGCAAAGGGGATGACTATCTATACAGTTCACTGAGCAAGCTGAAAAATACCGTTACATAAAATAGCTTGTGTTGAAACTGCAGGCAAAAGGGTCTGATTATTTTTCCATTCAGTGTGAATTTTTATTAATCATTACATAGGTGGAGAACTGGGTAGCTATATATCATCTTGCAAAAGTGATGTTGCATAATTCCTTCTGTATTATCTTAGAAAGACACTGTGGAGTCTGCCTTCAGGAAAACTAGAGATGCAGAGTGACAGCAGGCACTGTGAATAGTCTTCTTAGAAGTTTCTGAAACAACTAACATGCTTACCTTCCAAGCAAATCAACCCCATTTTTTAAGTCCAAACCTTATGCTACTGGCATAGAGCAGTAGTAGTTAAAGTATTGAAAAAATACTGCAGCAGTGTTCCTGCTGAAAGCAACTTCCTTGTTCAGGGTATTGGACAAAATCCTAAGACAGTCCATGTTCCAAAGTGTTATGATATGGATAGCTTGATAATTTTCACAACAAAGAAAGAAGTCATGGGACTTAAATTCAAAATTGGCTAATTTTTATGGCTGCAAGATTAGGAGAAAACATTTCTCATTCTGGTTGTTCTGTAGCTCCCTGTTAGAGGATTCCTTGCCATTTTGCTGATAGCAGCCATCTAGAGACAGAAAATAGGACTAAACAGAGCCCTGTCTGGCAAGTCCTGCTTTCTGTGACACTCTGCTTTACTTTCTGAACAAATCCCCCTACCACTTTCCCCAAAGCTCATTAAGTGAGACTGGAGAATTAACTTTTTAGCCAGCTGCTGAACTTTTCATATTTATAAACACTTGAGTCTTTTGCTTATCTAAGAGAAAATGTGTATAGTTTGGAGATGTGCACTTCCCTGCCAATGTCTAATGAGTGGTTCTACACTTCATAGAAAAAAAAAGCCTGAAGTTTCCTGTCACAGCTGAGTGTCGATGCCAAGGGCAAAGGTTTCTTGCCTTGCTAATCTACATCTTAACTCATGCACTTAATGTGAAGGTGCCACACGCAAACAGGCAGGGAAGAAGCTAGCTGCAATGAAAAGTTCCTGTGCTGCTGTGAATGTTATGTTTTAAAAGCCTTTTTAATGTAATATTTGAGGTTATGATAGAAGCCAGGAGGGCCAAAGTAAAACCCTCAAAGTAAATGAGTCCTGTCATTGCTGCCTCATGAAAAGAGGGTTTGTATGAGGATAACACGAGTCTTAGCAGAATACTTGGGGGATGGGTTGAGAAGGTGCAGGGGAGTTTGCGCCATTTGTTTTAGCCTAATCTTTATTTCTGGAACTGTTTAGATGGCATCTAGAATATGGATCCTATCTGGAAGCATGGGCCAGTCTTGGTGGATGGTCTGTTCTGTTTTTACACGTTTGAGTTGATGACCTATAAATAATCCATGCCTGAATATCTGAGAAAATACGCTACCCTTCTCCCCAGTCTGTTCAACACTGAAGGCACACTGCTCAGAGCAGCTGGAAGAGTTGTAGCACAACGAAATGCCGTCCTAACCCCTCCTGCTTCTGCCTAGGTGCTGCGGGTGCTGTGGCCTGTGAGTGCTCCCAGCGTTCTGGCCTCAAGCTGAGTGGACTGTGCCAGGGGTGAGTGGACAAGGCTGGAACTGTGGCTTCCAGAGGGTTTTTTTTCTTTTGTGTGTCTTGGCTAATACTTAGTATTTACTACAAGCCTATTTCATGGCATCAGCATTCAAGGGATTGTAGCTCTGTTGCCTTGAGGGAAAGATACAGGGTGGTTTCTTTGTTCATACCTTGAGCCTGTAAAAGGACATTGGTTTTGAAACTGAGCTAATTTTTTGTTGTTGTGTTCTGTTTCTTCCAGTGCTTTGGGACTCTTTCACTTTTCAGCTTCATTATGGAAAACATCGAGGTCCTCCTGCTCTCCAGTCTCTGGCATCAGCCGACTCCAGTGTGACTGGAGTGTGCTTTCCACGACGGTTCAATTTTGTTGTTCTCACAAGCCTCCCCCTCTGGTGGTTAGCTGACCCCTAGGCATGGGGGGCAAGGAAGAAAGCTGGGCTATTCAAACTGATACCTTTGACAGGCTTCCCTGTGGGTAATGGTGCTTAACATATGAATTTCTTCTTTGGCCTTAGTCTGTAATCATTGAAGAAGTTAGTTTTGGTTGAGCAATACCTTATTGCTCTCTTAATCACTTGTACAACTGGAAGCTAGTACTTCCCCTGTAAGAAAGGAGAGGATACAAACTGAGCAGATGTTTGGAGTATTGACACTTCCTTCTCAGCTGCAGATGTACCAGATAATTGGCTTAGATTTAATTTTATAAACCTTTTTCAAAATATTTGTTAACAGCAAAGTATGGTTCTGCTTTCTTTATTAAAAGGTTGCTTCTTAACACATTGAATTTGTTGACTTCTTAAGCATCTGTTTAATGTAGATTATAGTGTGCAAACAAAGATTTGTTTCCACTGTGTCCTGTAAGCTTGCATTACACAAGGACATGGTAGTATAAACTCCTCTATTTTGTATTGTTACTTCTTTAGATTTAATCGTTCACCTGTCTTTCAAACCACTTTGCCTTGAAGAACAGGATGGTTTCTGAAACTGCCAAAAGTGGTTGTGCTATCTGCATGGGAGTCTTTTTGGGAGACCTAAACTTTCAAGCGTTAGTCCAAAGTACTGTCGTTGTTGATATCAAGACTTGAAGAGAACTGAGATGTGGAGCACTCTTCAAAGGAATTGCTTCATTATACGGACCAGCCACAAGGGTTTGTTTACTGCAGAGGTGAAAAGATGGCTGTGGCAGCCAAGTGGTTTGAGGTAACTGGTGTGACCTCCATTTCCACTCTCCCCCATTAGAGAAAATGTCTGCTTTTTCACATTCAGGTCTGCTGCGTGGCATTGAGGAAGCAGTCATGTTAGCCAAGGCTTTGTAGAAGTGGAGGTGATAAAAATAGCACAGGCTTGTGGATAAGTGCTAATTCTGAGCACATGAAAAGTTGTCCATCATCTTACATGTTACAGATAAACACATACACTTACCCATAATAACTAGGGAAATTTTACGTGTTCAGTCTTCACTGATCTTCGTGAAGGATTGATGTAAGCTGTGATGTTGATAGTTTCTTTCAAAGGTGGTGTAAATTATTCTAGTTTCTGAATCCTGGGTGGAAGAAGCTTGCTGTAGCTTACTATATTCTCTGAAATAATACCTAAATCAGTCAATTACAGGTCAGTTTGAGTTGACCTATAATCTATCTTGATGCAGAAGACTGAGAAATATTTTAAAATTTTCTTTCCCAAATCCTTTACCTTGTAAACAAAGTACTGTGGACAGTCACCTATGCATCTCACATTAAGTGTAGCTTATTTGTAACTCTGGCTAAGAGGAAATACACATGTTTACGTAGAAATGCCATTGTTACTCTCCACTGTATATTTCTATTGACTGGGCTTTAATCCAAGTTAAATACTTGAATTCATTGAGGAGTCAAGAGGGGAGCCCTACAGAAAGGTACTACCAAACTTTTTTGAGTTGCCTAACTACTAGTAGGTAATTGTCTCAACTTTCTTTCCAGTTGAATATGCCATTGGGGCTGTTTCTCACTGTGGAATCATGGTGATGATTAATAGATACCTTGTGTTCATGTAATTTCACTTCTTGGTCCGCAGGGGCCCATAAGGTAACCAACCTAATGCTTTTTAAAGTTGAACATTTTCCAGCATTTGTGTGGGGTTATAAATGAAGTACTGCCTCCCATGTATCATCCCAAGAGCTGCTTTCTTTCACTGTCCTCCCCTGACATAACAGTAACAGAAAGGGGATGGGCTTATGCTGAAAGTGTAGCTGGCAACAGGCTATGTAGTGAAAATCTTCCTGTCTCTCTGGAAGTGCCAGTAATTCTTGAGGAAGGAGGAGCTCTCTATGATTTCCTAGCAGGATTGTTCATGTTTTATAGGACATTCATTTGCTGGTTAGGAGCAGGGCCTTACCACCCGATCCATACTGTAGTAATACTCTATCACTCCACATGCAATTAAGTTGCATGCCTGTATGTATGTGAAAAAAATTACAATTATGACTCAGGGTAGATAAGCATTGATTGTTGCCATTTCCCTGAAACATGCATTAGGGTGACATTATAGCCGTTGGGATGGCAAAAGCCTTTCCATAAGGCTGTGTGTGATGTTAGTAGACTTCTCAAATTTTCATTTCATTCAGAATAGCCAGTGAAAGTCAAGGAACTTGAAAATCAGCATTTATTTCTATACCTGATACTAATATGTGTATTTGTAAAACAGGGTAGTTATGGTATCTTGGATTCATTTAGGCAGGATTTGAGTTTGGGGTGGGTTTGGTTTGCTGGGTTTTTTTGTTGCTCACATTATCTCACCATGTCATGACAGATTAGTTTTTGATCAGAATGTCCAGGAAGAGGAGTGCTGCATTTCTTCCTGCCAGCCTCTTACTTTTCCAGAAGTAATCTCCAAAAAGGACAGGAAAGGAAGGAAGGAGGGACGTGTCACAACAGATAGTAAAGCTATTGTTTGTGAGGCAATTAGGCAACTAAATTCTTGTGTGAATTTGCCCTATCTTACCACTGATTTTAACGAAGAGTGTCTAAATATCTTTGTGGATCATGACTTCTATTGCGTACGCATCTGGAGAGATCACACAGGCATGATTTGTTATTATTAAAACAACTTTCTAACGCTGGCTGACGTTAAGTGAAGTATTTGGAAGTAAATACCTAAATGCTATTGGCTATTTAATGTCATTTAGACACAGTAATCTTTGAGCTTGGCAAATGTCCATCAGGTGTACTATTTCTGCATACCTACTTATCTGAGGAATTAATAAGTTCGGAAGAGTGACTGCCATGGCTTTGGTCTGTAACTGGCTCCTTTGTGCAAGTAGGAGTGTTTTGATCCAGCGTATCATTAACGGAACAGTGGGTGCTACCAGCGTTCTGCAGTGACCGGTACCAGCTGCCCAGGGAAGGATGCAAGAGCAGGCCAAGCACGTGTGTGTCTCCAGAGCACTCCCCAGCCACTTTGAGGTGCAGGGTCGTCTCCTCCGGAGGTGGTGACGTTGTACTGAACAACTTCCAAGGGGTAAAATTTTCCACCGGCTACTGGTGCTACTATAATAATAAAGCTCTTAAAGCAGCGGTGAGGCAGTTCAGACTAAAATATTTCTGAGTAACAGGGTCTGCTCAAGGGCTTATAAACCACATCAGAATTATCCTCTGGGGAATGACCCCTCTTGCAGTCACTTACCACGCTGTGAGCCCTTCATTCTTTGAAACTGTGGATAGGTAAGCTAGTGTTACTAGCCTTTATGCATGTATGTATGTGGCAACAGGACTTTTCATGCTGTCAGGAACCCCAGTCACTGAGGTTATGTTGACAAATTCATGGTGGAGATGGTCACCTCTTAGGCCTGGCTGCTGCACTGGAGTGGTTCTCAGTCTGGGTTTGTCACAGGCCTGTTCCCTTCCTGCATCTCCTCCGGCACTGGCCAGGCTTGTTTATTCCCTGTTCCTCGTCCTGGAATTGTTGTGAGGGTGCCAAGGCTTGTAGATCCATGACTCTGAGCAAGGCAGGGTTTAAAGGTCATAGTAAAGACCATTAATAACAAGGTGCAAACGGCTGGTTTATATGTAATGTGAAGCTTTTTACTTATTTCATTTTTGCACTTTGGGGGCTCTGTTTGCTTATGGAGCACTTGGTGTCTGGTACCTATTTAGGCTGAGAGCAGGCAATTGGGTTCCTTCAGGCCTTCAGAGGAATGCAGAAAATTGTTCTCTGGTGTTGTAATTCTGCTGGGATAACTGGAGCTTATTTGTCTCACTGCTTATTAAATGCATACTTGTCTTGAGGTCCTCTTTTTTTCTGAGAACATTGGGTGAATCCCAAGGACCACAAGTGAGAGGAAGATTCCAGGGGGAGGGGGAGAGTGAAGTGTCTGCACCTCTCTACAAACTGCATCATCCGCCTCCAGTGCCAGCAGGCTGAAGAGGTTAAATAGGAGAGCAAACTCCCTTAGAGAAAAGGAGATGTATGTATGGGGCTCATACAGACATAAATTAATTTTTCCCTTCCCCCTGCCCAGAGATGACACTGGGGAGATGCACCTCCCAACCTACTAATACAGGGGGGTGTGGTTGGGAGCCACATGAGGCTGTGCTGAGGTTTCAGAGTGGGACCAGCTGTGGAGGTGGGGAGCAGATGTGCACTGGTGCTATATCCTTAGCAGAGGACAGTATTGGTAGCAAGGGCAGAGAGAGCAGATGGGGTTCACCCTCTACCAGCCTCTGAGTAGTACCCAGCTCACCCTTTTTGCTGTTAAAAAGGATGGACAGACTCCTCTCTTTTCTCCTGTATGGCTGCATAGGTGATGTGCGAGCTATTCTGATCTACTTACGGGTCAAAAATGTCTTAAATATTAGGTCACATTGACAGTAGCAATCATAGTGGGCTTCTGTGTACAGTCTCCTGTGGTCTGAATTCACCCCACTTTTAATAAAAGCGCACAGAGAGGAATGGCAGCTTCCGTTTCCAGCTCTGCCTCTTGTCTCCTGGCTCCCTCCTCCCTTTCTTGAGCCTCCTGAGTGGGGCGTGCTCTGCATGCCCCAGCCCTGAGCGCTGTAAGAAGAAGGTGGTGATCAGGGATGCTGCTCATGTGCTTGGAATTTTCCTCATTTCCAGCTTCGGTTGTTGTGTTGTGCTTTTTGGTAGGCCCTTTGGTGAGCCTGGGGAAAGCTAGATAACACACCCACACTTATTGCATCAGTAAGGGTGCATCCACGAGGAAGAGCATGTTTCTCCACTGGGGATCTTCTTGTTTTGGTTATTTCTGGCCAATGACATTTTCCTTCTACTCTGGATGCATTGAATTGTGCAATCATACGGTGGCCTCATTAGCTCAGGCCCTTCTCTTAAGAACCTCTTGATTTCTTTTCTAATTTGGCTGTAGGCTATCATCAGTTATAAAACAGCGTGACACAGTATGTGGCTATTGCATTCTCCTGCACTGACTCACCAGCTGAGATTCCAGAGCAGTAACCCCCCTGCTGCTCGCTGGAGCAGCCCTCCATGACTCGGCTTCAGTAATAAGGGGTGGGAAAGCTCCCACACAGATCTTGACAGGTTATGCAAATGTTAGTCAAAATGCCCTACTAAATCTATCCCTGAGAGCTGGACCTGTTACAGCAGATGACCCCCATAGAGCATGCTGCTGCTGGCACAGGTACACGAGTGAAGCCTTTTGTGCACATACGAATGTGATGGTGAACAGAAAGGGCCCACGGCAGCGACAAGGGGGTTTTGGGACTGGGGTGTAGCTGAGCAGTGTATACACTCTGCATTGCTGGGGCTCAAAAACTTAATTGATCTCACTACTACATCCATCCAGAAAAACGATGGTGTCACCTGGGCTAAGGCCTGCTCTCACTCGCACATGGTTTAGCAGAGAAAATACCCTGAATTTATGTAGATCCCATGTTTCCAATGCCTTCTACTTCCTCCTGTGTGTTCTGTCCAGCTTCTTCAGAGAAGGTAACTTATTCAGAAGCTTATTAAGCAATTAATTCTGCTCCTTGTCCTTGAGCTCAGACATGCTTTTGGCTGGAGAATAGTTAGAAGATGAACTTGCATAAAAGGCTCCCTGCACATTTTAGGCAGATTACTTAAGAGGGGCTTGTGAGAGGAACTGAGTGTTCCCTGACAGGACTGCAGCCTTCATAAACGTTTAAAGATGGAAAACATCTGCTTGCTGAGGATGAGTGTGCTGAAGGGGAGCTTCAGTAGGGCTTGTTGGTGGGAAGACATAGACCAGTCTGAATTTCCTTCAGCCTGCAATGGGACGTCTTCTTGCACAAGCACTGGGAGCCAGGTCTAGCTAACCAGTGTATTTCTGATTTCTGATTCCCAGGCATTGTGCTTTTGCTAATTGCTTGTTAAGAAAGAAGAAGTGAGTGCAGCCTTGCACAGCCCTTTGCAGAAGAAGCGTTGTCAGGTAGACTCGAGCTCGTTGGGCTGTCTCCACGGTTGCTCCTCTGGGTGCTTCTGAACTACTGGTACCTGCTTCCAAGTATTTTTACTGCTCTGATTTACTGCTGTGCTGTGACAGGGGAAGGCAGCTGGGCAGGGACTCGGTTCCATGGTGCCAGTGGACCTGGCAAGGCTATGGAGGGTTGCCTTCTCAGCTATGGTTGTTCTACAACGTGCTGAAGGCATCCAGTTTGAATATCTCGGTGATGATATGGGAAGGGGGGAAGCCAATAAACCCAAGACAACGTGTCCTTGGGAGTTTTCTCCTTTCTTTCGAAATGTTGAACATCTGCATTCAAAGGGAAGGCGTATTTTGGCAGCAGCCATTGATTAAGGTGTCATTCATCAGGTGGGCCTGCAGATCTGCTATGGGAGCAGTATTTCTGCTGGAAGACACCTCCCAGGGGTCCTCTGGAGAGGAAGAAATGTTTATTGATGGCTGACCCTGGGTCCGCAGGCACTGGGTCCCTCCTAGCCCATGGAGTGTGTCCTACTCTGGGAGGGAGGCTTGGATTGATTGCTGAGGAGGCAGCATTTTTTTTAAAGTCTGTCGTAAATTGATGGTAGGTGGAGCAGTAATGAAGATAAATGACGGAGCTCTTCCCAGTAGATTAGCCTGGGTGCTGATGGATGCTGTGCTACAGCAGGCTTGAAATGCCTTTGGCCTGGCTCAGACCTGCCGCTCACCTGCCAGCATTTCTCGGCACAGCTGAGACGGAGCAAGTCTTTGTGGAAATTGCCTCTCCTTGAAATTCAGAGGGCTTCGAAGGGCCTGGGGTGAGACCTGGATGCCTCCCAGGTAAACACCAGCTTGAGTGCAAGTTCTGCAAGAGCAGAGAGGGCGAAAGGTGCTGCCCAGCCCTCTTGCGCTGTCAGTATGGGATTCAAAAGGGAGATGGTTTATTCCAGTAAGAAACAGGCTAGGCAGCAGGGAGGTGGGATTCCTGTAACTTTTTTAAGAGCTCTGTTGAAACTGTCACCTTTTTGCTTGTCTGTGGCTCTGCAGCAGCTCTGCTGAAGGTCTTTTCTGTAGGAGCAATCTCGGTGGTCTGGCATGGAGTCAGGTGCTCTAATCTGGCCCATGGCAGACTCTAAAATTCTTTGAGCAGTTCCTATCAAAACAGTTTTCAAAGAGGTTTTCTGTCACCACTTAAACTAGTATTTCCTAGGGCCACTGGGTAAAATCCCTGTTCAGAGATGCTCTTCATGCAGTAGCCGATGGGTGGCTTAGGACCAGAATAATCTTCTTTGCCTTAATCCCATCCTGCTACTTTGACCTTCCTTCAGACATCGCTGTTCTAGCCTGATCAGCTCCCTCTGCCCACACACCTTGCTGCTGCTGGGAGAAAACCCTGACTCCTCGGAAAGCTTCGACAGCCCCTCTAGCAGCAACAGCAGTGTGAAAGCAGACCCCAGTTCAAAGTATTTACAGGTGAATGCTACTGTAGGCTTGTCCTTTCCCATTGTTGTTGTAAGCTTGTAACTTCCATCAAAACTTGCTCTGAGTGTGTGAAACATCCTTACCTGCCCATCAGCACAGCGATGATCAATATTAGGAAAACTAACAACATTCTTCCTCGGTCAAGGAGAAAGCACAGCCTGCCCAGGGCAACAGGCAGCTGAGCTCCGGGAGGGAAGTGCAGAAGCAACCCTATCAGCTTCAGCATATGCCTAGGAATTGATTAGGTAATTTTTTTTTCTTTTATCTGGATCAGTGTAGTTTGCAGGTTCAACGGTCTTACTTGTACATTAAGTCTGTTTGTGTGGATTGGTACCTGTTGAACAGACTCTATAACCTGTACGCTAGTAAAGCATCTTTGTAAGCACTGCTTACAAAGTTGGGGGGACAAAAGAGTTGAGGAAATTGCTAGAGATGAGAGGCGTCGATCTCTGTAATGTATCTACTGGCAGTTCTGCAGCTGCCTGCCCCTCCTCTCACCAGCTTCAATTTTAGTTTAGAATTTAAGTTTCAGGTGTTTGGGGTCTTTTTTTATGGGAAAGGATTGGAAGCTAATCTAGCATCTCCTGTTTGACCTAGCGCTATGTCGTTAGATGTCCTGGAGCATGCTGCTGCTTATGAAGGACTCCCCTGGGGCTCTGCACACTGGATGCCATGGCTCTGCTTTGTGGGAAACAACAGATAACTCCCGAGGGGGGGAGGTCTGCGCTTAAGGGCCGGGAGGGAGCTGCAGGCGAGCAGGTAAAAGAAATGCTGCGGGCTGATTCCTGCCTTGGGGGAAACACCCAACTGGGTGTGCAGGAGTTCAAAAAGCAAAGAACATAATTTTCTGATATAGGTTTATAATGAATTTTGACTTAAAATAATAAGCAGTATACACAACATACAAGTGAGTTTTACAGAGACGCTGTTGTATCTGTTGACTTCAGAACCTACCAGTAAGTTCACAGATTTTGTTTGCTTTCTCTAGCCCTCTGTGTCTGCCAGCATCTAGGGGTGGCCCTTGGCTTTGTGCAGTCATTCAGGTTTCAGTTCCAATTTACAGCTCCGCTTGTCACCTTCGCTGGGGAGATGGGGAGAAGCCTCGTGCAGAGGTTGCTCTTGCTCAGCGAGGTCGGCAGTGGCCGGGGGCAATGTGCCAGGTCTGCTCGAGGGAAATGCAGGGATCGTGGAACTGTCTTACGCGTTTGCAACACTCTTCCTCTGGCCTTGCAAAAAAAAGTAAAAGCAAGAATGCTTTCTGCAAGAGTGGATTATTCTGAACTAGTGGGTTTTTGCTGGTGGAACTTTACGGCCATGTAAATTCTGTGGGGAGGTGGAGGTTTCCTCAGCCATCGCTTCCCGACAGTCGGTCCTCAAAGTCCGTATCAGTTGCACCATCCCTTTGCAAAGAGAACAACGGGCAACAGCAGTTTCACAGTTTAAGCAAGGATTGCAGACTCCTCCTAAGTAGGGGATTAGTTTTGCTGAGCAAATAGAAGGGTCCACAGTACCTCCTGGGAAACGTAGTCCTTTCTTTAGTGCTTTGCAGAATTAATTAAATAAAAGCCATGCAGTTGAACTACAGCTCCCAGAACGTCACGGCCCTCAGGGCACAGGGTTTTAAAAAAATTTGCAAGGGGGGGTGGCGGCAGTGGATTCTTCCCTCTGCGCTCCGGTCTCCTCAGGTCTGGTCCAACCACTCGGCCCGTTTCGGTGCTTTACACGTGTGCACGTCCACAGTGTCCTCGCACTCCTTGCAGCGCACAGCGCAGCACCAGTGGAACTTGCACTCGCACTTGGTGATGCGAGTGACGCGCGTGGTGTCGTACCCCCGCCCGCAGCACATCACCTCGCAGCCGTCCGTCCCACGGGACATCTTGTTGCACACGCGACCGGCCGTGCCCAGGGAGCCTGGGGAAGGAAGCGAGAGCAGGTCAGCGTGTTCCTTCTCCATCTTGTTCAAACGCTTCCTCCTCCCCCGGACCCGCAGTTGTTAGTGGTAAGATTGGGGTATCTACTGCCTGCGACAGAGACCTCGGATTTGACTGCCTTAGCAGTGGTGAAATCTCGTATCTGCCACGGCACGTGCCACAGCGTGGCCTCTGGAGGCTTGGCACAGGCTGCAGGGAAGAGATTGCGGAGCCTGTGCTTGAGCCCTTGCTGGGAGGGCATGGGTTGCAGCACGGGTAGAGAGCCTGGTGGGGATGCAGCTTGGCTCTGGGCAGCCCCTCTGTACCTGGGGGGGGGGGGCCTGGAGCAGCATATGCCTGCAGAGCTGGGCTCTGCAGCTGGCGAAGCTAGAAATGCCCCCTCTGCTCAGACCAAGGGCTCGCTGAAGGCCGGCAGGAGATGTGTTGCCTTCCTGAGCCCCCGTGGCTACCGTGAACCCCCCCGACCTGGGGATGCTCCAGGCTGAGAAACCATTGATCTTCTCTCTGCAGGAGCTGAGCGGCCCGACATTGCCCTCCCCACTCTCATCCCAGCCTCAGGCTGTGTTCAGAGGAGAAGCCGGCAGCGTGCTGCGCAAAACGGGCTCTTTATTGCCTATTTAGGGGAGCTTTGCTCCGCAGGAGAAAGGCTCTGAGGAAACGCTGCGCTACATTCATTACAAGAGGCCTGATGGGTTTGGATCTTTGGTGTAAAGCCTGGGGATTTTGGACAAACCTGGTCCTGTCTATGCAGGTGTGAGGTGCTGTGGGGACCCAGAGCTCCAGCAAGCACCAACACCCACTGAGGGCCTGGGTAACCCCCCCCCAGCACAACCCCCCCACTGGGGACTGGGATTCAGTGGGGAAGCCGAGGTCTCAAAGCAGCCTGGTGGGGCTGGGCTAGCTGGGAGCTGCTGGCCCGTCAGGAGGGGAGGCAGAGCTGCTTCTGGGCAATGACTGGAGCTTTGGTTTTTACCTGCTGACTTGTCCATCACGCAGTAATCAGGTGAGTTCTCAAAATACACCAGATCTGTTTTTGTGGGCTTCCTGAAGTTCTTGTTGGCCACCGTGAAGCCAGTGCCGTCCTGGTTCATCGTCACCTGGATGGCCCCATTGTATTTCTTCCTTAGGTAATCCCCCGTTTTTCGAAAATCTGACATTGCCAGCCAACAAGTCCTTAGTGTGCAGGAGCCGCTGACCCCGTGGCATTTACACTCCAGCTTCAGGAAACGCTTCACAGCCTGTGGGAAGAGGGATGCCGTGAGGACCGGTGGTCACCCTGCGTGTCAGACATCACGCCTGGGTCTACTTGTTCCTGGTGCAGCTTACCAGCCCTCGCCTGTGCGGGATGGGGCTCCTAACAGGAGAGGGGTGCCACGTGCCGAGGACGCATTCCCACGGTCACCGATGCCAGCATCACTGAGGACGTGCTGGGGGCAAGGGTAAGCAGGGTCCTGCCATCCTCGTGGGGCCGTTCCCCGGGCAGAGTGTGCAGGGGGGCACTGGGAAGGCCGGGCAGCATCCTGCCCTGGTCTGCAGCAGGACCTGCCCTCTGCAGACACCCAGGGTCCTGCCTGTATCCTGCCCATATGCCCAAGCTGCTCCCGCTGCCCGTTCCCCTGCCGGAGGTGCCGGTGGGACAACTGGCCAGGCGTTCGGCTGCGGGGGCTGCACTCACCATCCTCCCGCAGCGGTTGTTGTGCAGGTTCATCAGCGCCCGGGCATCCTTCACTTTCTTCTCCTTGGCGTCCACGAAGGCTTTGGCAAACCGGATCCCGTAGTTGATGTTGTCGCTGCAGCCCCCCCAGTCGAACTCCCCGCGCTCGTCCTTGGAGCGGCCCCTCTTCAGCGGGTCGCAGCTGCAGGCCTTCAGGTCCCCTTGGCTGCACGCCCGCGTGATGGCATAGACCACTCCAGCCGAGGAGATGGCGTAGACGAAGGCGGCCTCCCTGCTGCCTGCCATGGGAAGAGAAACGGGAATGGGGACTGAGCGTGCCGTGCCAGGTGCCTGCAGCCCACCAAGGAGCAGGGCACTGTGCGGCAGCAGCTTCGCGGCTGGGGGCGAGACGTCCCTGCGCACAGGTAAGCCAAGCCCAGCCATCTCTGCTGGCCACCGAGTCCAGCCTCGGCTTCCCTGGCACCTTTCAGACTAAGGGGAAATTCGCGTTGGGGCTCAGGGTGTTGCACTGCTCTCAGGATTGCCTGACCGGTCCCCCTCGCTGACCTGCGGCTCGGGTGCCCGTTGGTGCAGGAGCGGCCAGCACCCTTCGGCCGGGGCTGCCTCCCTCCCGGGGTGATGCTGAGCGCGGGAGCTGGCGCCAGCTCCAGCCCGGCTCGGCTTTCCCTGCGTGGCACAGCTTGCCGCCTGCTATTTTATGTCTCTGGTTCAAGTTCGCAGCTGTTTTTATAATGCTGTAAAAGAAGCTGCAAATCAAAACCATGTTCGTCTTCGTTTTGAGAGCCTTTGAAAGCAACTTCAAAGGCAGCAGAGCTCTCTTTGGGCCTCGCAGGATGGGGCTGTGGCGAGGAGCTTTCATCATTCCCCATCCTTTGCCAGGAGAGGATGCGGGCAGGAGTAAAGGTGCCGTCGCGGGGACGGAGAGGCTGAGACCACGCAGGCTGCGTCCCAGCAGGGTGAGTGCTGCGTCCCGGCGCTTACAGCCCCCTTCCCTCCAGCCAGCTCCTTGCTGGGGGTCTGGTTTGCGGGCTCTGCTCCTTGTGAGCCCTGCCGGGCAGCTGCCCCATCCCCCCGCCAGCTGGGAGCAAGCCCCCCACTCCGTGGCTCCCTCCACGGACGCTCACATGCTCTCCATATGAGCTGCTCCTGGCGAGCCGAAAGGCTTTTCCCAGCTGCCTTTGATTTGGGGGCCACGTGGCTGGATGCACCCCGGCACATCACAGGGGCGCAGCAGCATCTGTCCCAGAGCGCCGATGCCTGCTCCGGGGTGCACGCCGGCTGCCGGGGTCCGCTCGCTGCCGGAGCCCTCCCGGGGGGCGGCTGGAGCCCACGATGCTGCTCCTGCTCTGGAACCACCCCTGTCCCCATCCCACCCTTCCTCTCCGTTCCTTGAGTGCATCCCTGCTTGTGTCTCCGTCCCTCACCTGGAGCGAGAAGGTCCCTCCCGGGCAGGGTCTGTGCCCAGCCGTTCATGCAGGGCTGGCGTCTGCCCTGTAGCCACCATGCTCCACCTCGGAGCCCAAAGCGAGGACTGGGGCCGTGGCTCTGCCTTGCCTCCCTTGCCAGGCAAGGGAACAGCCAGTTCCCACGTGAATTGCTGAGTCCTGGCCAACCCTGCTCTCCAAATATTTATATATCCCATTACTGTTTACATATGAGCCTGTTCTCTGGAGGTGTCTCCTCCTTCCCCCTTCTCCCCCAGTGCTCCCCCTGTTCCATCTCCTCTGGTGCAGCTATTCCGAATGCAGTGCTCCGCTCCCATTACTGCTTGATTAATTTACAGGGAAAGGCAAAGCTCTTCTAAGGGAGTAATCCAAGCCACCGGGCACGGCAGCCCAGCGAGAGGAGAGACTCTCCCAGGGAGACAAGACATGTGGTAGTGGGAAGGGGATGGGGCTGAACCTACTTCGCAGCATGACCCGGCCGAAGACGGTGTGGTCCCGGTCCAGGGTGCTGCAGTTCCAGCGGTGGTGCCGGAACTGGTGCTGGCACTCCCGGATCCACTCCTTGGCTCCCTCCCCGACGGACTGCATGATGTCAGGGTACCTCTGGCACAGCTGCCGCTGCTTGTTCACCAGCCCGGGGATGTTATCGCAGATCACCCTCGCGCCCAGCGCCCCGATGTACCTGCGAGAGAGAACGGTGCCGTGTTACCACGCTGCCCGCAGAGGGGGAAGGAGCAGGGCTCTGGCTCCCCAGGTCCTCACCCTGCTGGGTGGGGGGGCTTATATTGAAGCCCACCCTTCCTTCTTTGCTTTCTAGCTCTGTCACAGCTGCTCTGGGCTCCACCGAGGGCGTACCCCCACGGCGGTGTCCCCTTCTTGCAGCATCCCCTTGGCGTGGGCAAGCCAGGGATGCCACGGAAGACGCTGCTTGGCTGCGCAGCGAGACCTGCCCGGTGCTGTTGTTCGCACAGGCAGGATGCAGGGACAGGGCACTGCTGAGCCATCACAGCCGCTGGGCTTTGGTCTTTGTGTTTAACAAAATAATCCCGAGCCGCACCAGTCTGGGGCAGGCAAAGCTCTGCTCGGTGTGTGCATCGCTGCAGCAAGGAGCAGGGGGCCCTGTGGAGCCCATCGTCCCCAGGAGACAGCCAGCTATGGGTGCTGCAAGTCATGGGGTCTGTGCTCCCGAGAGCCTGGGCTCTCTGTGAGCTCCTGGGGCAGCAGCAGAGCAACTTGCTGATGTGGAAAACCTCCCTCCCACCCTCTTCCCTACATCCCAGCCCCGCTCTGCAGCCGGGCCCTGCTGAGCACAGCAGGATGGAGCACAGCTGAGACCAGCGCAGCTGGTGCTGGTGCAGGCTCTGCGACGTCTCCTGCCTGCGCACTGGCTGGGGCGTGCTGGGAGAACAACGGCCCATGGCACAGGCACTGGTGTGATGCTCCTGTGGGGGAGGAAGAGGAGCAGGCTTCACGTCTTGCTGCTGCAGCCCTCGTCCACACTGTTAAGCTCCCAGCTGTCTAGTCCTCTCTGTGCATCTCTTGCACCGGTGAACAGGTATGATCCTGCCGTGAAGCTGGATAGCTGGGAGAACTACGCTGTGCCTCCTGCTCTGCCTGTACCCTGCCCGCATCCCGGTCCCTCCCTGCAGTGGTGGGGAGAGGGCAGGAGCTCGGAGCAGAAAGACAACGTGCAAACAACAGTCTAGTAGAGCCTGGCTGAGCCCCACGGGCAGCTTTCCACGGACACGGGGGAGGGACCCCGAGATCTGCCCCGCAGCCTTGCGCTAGCCCGGACAACGGGCGGCAACGTGGAATTTTCCATCCCGGTCAGCCCCTGCCTGCGCCGCCCGCTCGCCCCAGCCAGGCAGCAGCTGCTTGTGCCGGAGGACGATGTTTGCCACAGAGCGCAGAGCTGTGATTCTGGCTGGAAGGGATGAGGTTTGGGTGGGATTCAAATTTTTCAACCCCCCCAGACTGGAAGTAAGAACCTTCCCTTAATAATAATAAAAAGCAGTAAGCTTGGGCAATATTTCATTGTCTCTCTCTGGCCATGTTCTATCACTTCTATCGGCCCCAGAGAGAGCTCGCAGGCTCAGGAAAGCCCTGTGAGCGCAGAAAGCAATGGGATCTGTTCCCTTTTTAAAAATATTTTGTTTAAACGTTGGCAGAAGCACAAGGTCATCTCAGGCTGGAGCTGAGGATAATAGACCCGGCTCCCCATGGCTTTGCAAGCCCCAACTCTGAGGGCCAGCGAGCTTTATTTTCATAGGCTTGCTCGTCAGCCTTTCATCCTGCAGAACAGGGGAACAAGGGAGATGGCGAAACCGTTCAGGAAAGAAAAGCCAACGGGAGCTCATCGAGCAATGACAACTGCAGGCGTTTAATTGCCTTGCTCATGCTGGGCTGCGAGAGCGGCCGGTTCCTTCCTGGGGCGAGCAGGGCAGGGCCGGGGGAGCATCCCACCAGCCGGATAATGGCACAGGCCAGGGGTCTCGAGTGGGGCTGCAGAGATTGCGTGGGGAAGCGTGTGGCCAGGTACCCTGGCCCTGAATTGGTTCTGCCCAGCCTGCCTGGTCCCAGCAAGGATGGGGATGGCTGACGTGTCCCTGCCCGCGCTGCCAAGAGCTGGGACGAGGCTGCTGGGAGGCAGCGGAGTTGCAGGATGGAGGTTGCAGCAGTAGCCAAAGCTCCCCTTTACTGGAGGAAAAGAGATGCTGGGAAAGCTGGAAAAGGTAAAACGTTCTTTGATGGGCCACCTCACCAGGGACCTTGCGGGGATGCCATCCCCTGTCCGGCTCCAGCGCTGCTGAGCTGTGGCACTGGTCTTTGGGAATGGTGGTGGGCTGTGAGCAGGGCTGGCTTTGGGGAGACACGCTGGCCGCTGGCAGAGGAGCTGCCTCCACGCCGGGAGAGCCGGCAGATAAAGCACAGACTAACACCATCCCCTGGGAGACTGAGATCAAGGAAAACCCTCCAGACAAGATAAACACCAGGCGCTCCCTTTTTCACACTGTGAGCTAATTACTTCTCGTTAATTCTCCTGCCAAATACCCAGATCAGAGCAAACATTATCAGCAGGAGAAAGTGGAAGGACAGCAGCAGGATGAAGGGCACCGACCGCCGAGGGAGCACCTGGGCCATGCAGGGTCCCAGACACCCACCGGGCTCGGCAGCTGCATCTCCCTTTGCTTGTGGCTGCAACCAAGCAGCGTATTTGTTGCGGTACCTACAGCCCTGCACCGGAGATTAGGTACTGAAATCCATCCTATGGTTGCTGTGGCATTGGCAAGTGGCATGGCACAACAAGGGGGAAAATTCCTCGCGTGTCTTGGAAAGGCTGTGGTTATCTCGGCGAGACCGAGATCTTCCATTTCGTGAGAAATACTCCAGTTGGGTTCAGTTACTCTGAAATGGAGCGAGACAGGGAACATCAGAAAATTCTGCCAAGCAGAATTTTTGGAGGGAAAAAACCCAAACATTTGTTTTGGACTGATTAAAGCATCCCTTCCGATTTTATTTCTAAAAATCTATGACATTTTAGAACCACTGAAATAGGAAAGACAATGGATGTTCTGAGAAGTTCCCAGCCGCCTTATCAGAACTTCATTTTAAAAAATGAAGTCGTGCTGGAAGTGGCAAGTTTCTGTGAAATGCTGTACTCTTGGGGAATCTGTATTTTTACAGCAGGAAAAAAACCCCAAGCCCTGAGTCCAGAAAAGTCTCTGAGAGGGAGCTGCTCCCCATGCTGGAGGCTGCTTGGGCCTGGACTTCTGCATGGTCAGAAGGAGAGAGGCAGGGGCACCCTGTGAGAGCCGGGCAGCCTGCGGCGAGCAGGAGCTAGGAGGGAGGGAGGGAGTTAATAATTAAGTGCATGTGGGGATAATGATCCCCCACCTTGTCAAACAGGGGTCCATGGGATGCTGCCTCCTGTGAGGTCCTCACACAGTGTCTGTTTGCTCAGCTCAGGCAGAGGGGCTGGCACCAATCCCTCCGACAGCCTTTGGCTGCATGATGCTGCATCATTTACTTCTTGCGAAGCAGCGTGCAATCACAAGCTTGCTGTGTTTCCCATTTGCTCCTACAGTTCAGCTGCCAGGAGGTGGGTGTGAGCCGCAGTGCTGCGGGAAGCGCCGTGCTACCATGCTACCCTCCCCGTTCCCTGCAAGGAGCGACTTGCACAGCAGCAGCAGCAGAAGAGACCAGAGACTTCATGTTACGAAGGCAAGTGCTTTCAGAGCCTGCCAGGTAAAGGAGGTAAAGTGCTCCTGGCTCCCTGCTGGCCTTTCTCCTCCTGCAAGTACATCCATCGCACGGACGCATCCACTCGACAGCCCCTGAGCGCCGGCCACGGCGATGCATTGGGGGAACAGGAGAGAACTGTCACATGTTGGCTCCCAGTTGTTGTTCTTGTTCTAAGAGTCTGCTGACTTCAACTCTTGTAAACAAGGAGAAACCTAAATTGCTTCTAAGATAAACATGCAAATCAGAGGCAGACGCATCTATTTACTTGGCAGCATGCATTTTGCGCTAACCCCCTTCCACGGCTTGCCTCCGTGCTGTATGTGTCCTGCTCCCGCGCTTCCCGCAAGAGCCTGCCCAGCTTCCCAAAGGACTTGCAGACTCCTCGGGGTGCTCTCGCAGAACTGTGTGGCCCGTGTCGTGTCTCTGCCCCCAGCTCAGTCTGCTCTGGTGAAAGTCTGAAAAGCTCAGAGCTTTCCTGTCCACGGCTGCTCTCCTCCCTGTACGTGCAGTTCCCTGAGGGTTAGGAGGGGATCCCCACAGTTGCCATGTGGGCTGCGAGTTCCTGGGATCTGCTGCATCTTGTCCCAAGGATCGGATCCCAGTACGCCTCGTTCCTTCTCCATCTTCACCAAGCTGGAATCTTTTTCTGATCAATGAACTGTGCTTTTGGCACCTGCATAGCGTACACAGCTTCCCAGTTGGTGAGCTCTTTAATAGGAATGACCAAAATACTCAGGAAGAGCACCATAGCCCAGGTGTAGTGGCGGGGGGATCGAGAGCATAGCCAGAGCCTGAGGCACCTTAAGCAACAGGCAAACGGGAACTTCTACTGCTGGAGAAAGGAGACCTCTCTGGCAACCTGGGCCGGCCTGCCCCAAACGTGTCAGCATGAGCCTGGCCAGGTGAACAAACCAGCTGTGGGGCTGCTGAGGGGTTTCTCCAGCCCCCAGGAGCATCAGGCTGCATTTATGGGGGCTCGGGGGTTGCTCTGCAAAACAGCGGTCAGAGGGAACCATCACTCTAGAGATCAAGGTAGGAAGATGCTCCAAAGGGGAATTCGGTATATAAAGAAACAGCCCCCTGCAATACAGACCTGGGGCACCTCCCCATTCTTTTCGTAACTCAGAGCTGTTGGCAGTAATTTCGTTTAATTGCTAAAACTCTACTGGCTGACCCAGGAGTTTGCAGGGGAAGCCCTCCAGTCCTGAAGAGGCGACGGCAGCGAAGCCCCTGTGCGCACCCAGCTCCGGCCGCCAGCAGCCACCGGCGAAGCGAGGTTTCTCCGGGGACCGGGTCAATCAGCCCGGCAGAGGCGAAGCCTCGTACCTCTGCGACGTGCCTGGCTGCCGCTCGCTTTGCGCAGGGCTGGGGCCAGCGTTGCAAGGAAATACCAGCCGTTGCAGGGCTGCAGTTATTGCGGTGGCCGGGGAAAGCTCTGCGTTTCCTCCTGGTGCCAGCCCAGGGCTTGCCTGGTTGCGTGGTATCGGCCTTTGCCCAGGCGTGTGGGTGCAGGGTGCTTTGGTGTTACGGCTCTCCCAAACAGCCCGACTGCTCTCCTCTCGTGCCAGCCATGTGCCCTGGCTTTGCAGAACGGCTGCCTCCCCTGTCGTGGTGACCTGGGAGATCCGAGACCGGGAGAGGCTTAGATGGAGTCATGCCACTGTTCCGGACTCACTAGTAGGTAGCAGGTGGACAATGTCTCTTGGAAAATGAGGTTTTTGGAGAAAGGAAAGCATTTCACGGGAATGGGCAAACTTCAGTGGAATTGGAACCTGCTTTCATTTGTTGCTTCTCCATAATGCCAAAGTGTTGTTGAGAAATGCAGTAGTGCGCTGATTCGGTTTCTAGTGAAAATTCTATTAGACACACTGCTGTATCTAATATTTCATTTTGCACCTTTTGTGTGGCATTGAAGAACCTGCTTGATTTTCAAAAGGGAAATTTTTGGAATTGCCATTCTCAGGCAAATGAGAACGGCAATTCCAAAAATTTCAAATTTACCTGTCAATGTTTAAGATTTTTGCACTCTGCTTTAGAATTAAACCAGCTGCTGAAATGTTGGAGGTTCCCACTGTGGGGAAATCAGGCTTGCACCAATACCACTGAAGGCATAATTTTAAATTAGATTAATACAAGCTGAGCTTAACTAAAATCACTGTCGTAGGTTAGCTTTACACTGGGAGAAGGATGGCCATGGAAGCAGCTATGATGATGCAGTGAGCCAGAGTCCAGGCGTGGGAAAGCTCAGCCAGGGAAGCTCCGGGTGCCTCCGGCTGCTCCCCGGCACGGCGCAGGGCAAACCCCCCCAACCAGGGCGGCCGCATGGGGAGCCGGGGCACGAGGCTTCCTCACGTCACTTGTTAATGCAGAGAGAGAGCTCGTGGCTGAAAACCGATGGCAGGTTAACAGATCTCCTTCCTGTGGCTTCCCTCTTCCCAAGGATCCCCAAAACACTTTGCCAACTGTTCGTAACTCCTTGTTCGGCGGCCGAGCGGGGTGGGAACAGAAGCACAGGGGGGGGATGCAGCACCCGGGGGGGGAAGGAGATCCTCTGGCCGGACACAGCACCGCCAACTCTGTCAGCGCGATGGCTTTGAAATCGTCGGGAGACGTTCCTCCGACCTGAAGCCGGCTCTTGGCACAGGCAGCAGGCTTGGCTCTGACATCCCATCTAATGGGTTTTCAGCTTGAGAATTTGCCTTTCCAGATACTGCCTCTCATCAAGTGCAGGGTGCTCTCGACTTGGTTAAGGCAACCTGGACTGCCTAAATCGCTGGACCCCCGGCCGTGTCAACTGCTCCCAGGGGTTCCTAACAGGCTCTTCTCTTACCAGCAGTAAAGAGATGCAGGCAGCATCACGCTGTGTGCACAGCAGCACTCGGGGGCTCTGAACTTGACCAAGCCACATTTAAAACAACACAGAAAAACAAAAGAAGGAAGCAAGAAAAGCACCAAGGTGTTGCTCCTGGCCACGTTAAGCATGCCTCTCAACTCGATATTGTCTGATGGCCACCAACTGCCTGTCGCGTGTCCCACCTAATATGACTCGGGCAAATAACCTCAGCGCCGTGTGGAAGAAACACTGAGCTCTGAGCCCCTCTGCAGCTCCAGTGCCACCAGGTACCCGTGAGCCGAGCCGTAACTGGGGCTCAGACCTGGTCCATGGTCAACTGTGAATGCCGCCTGCTCCCAAAACCAGCCCTGGGAGGGGTGGCCTGGCTCTGGTTTAGGCTGCACTGTCGCTTACAGTGTTGGGGGTTTGCCTAGGTCTTTCTGCAAACTGAATGCT
>JANZLQ010000055.1:909606-926441 GCA_026212715.1 Elanus axillaris
CCCGGGGGTCCCCCGCCACTTCTCGGAGGTCCCCCGCCACCTCCCGGGGGTCCCCCGCCACGTCCCAGGGATCCCCCACCACTTCTTGGAGGTCCCCCACCACATCCCGGGAGTCCCTGCCACCTCCCAGGGGTCCCCGCCACCTCCCGGGGGTCCCCCACCACCTCCCAGGCGTCCCCCGCCACCTCCCAGGGGTCCCCTGCCACATCCCGGGGGTCTTCTGCCGCTGCTGGCAGCGCTCCCGGCCCGCGGGTGGGTCTCGGCCCGGGCGTCGGGAGAACCTGCCGGCAGCAGCCTGGGTGGGGGCCGGGGGACACAGCCGCTTTTCTTGGGACAGGCACTGCCGAGGGCCAGGATGTCCCCAGCGAAGGCCACCACCTTCCTGCCCTGGGACCGCCGGCGTCCGAGCACCAGCCGCCCCGCTTTGTGCCAGGTTGGCGAGAGGTTTCCCACCTCTGCCGTGCCTCTGCCGTCTGTGGCTGCAGGACAGGGAGCTGCCCTTGGCTCTGAGCTCTCCTTCCTTCATCGCCCTGAAACTGTTGGCTGGTAGCCGGCGAAGACCAGCCTTACCTGGGAGCTCCCTCTTTCCCCGTGTGCTCCCTGCCTGGCTGGCCTTTCCACACCCTTGAGGTGAGCAGGCGTTAGGCTGCAATGGGTAACCTCTCATTGCTGGCACTTCCCAATATGCCAATTATTTAATGGGATTGTAAACCTCATTATCCACCAAAGTCCTTTTTGCATTGCCGGAGCCCTCGGCCGCCCCCTCCCCTCCACCCCGCTCAGCTCATTCTGCTCCTTCCTTCCCATTCCCGTTGCTGCAGTTCAGAGAGCCACTTCCACGGCCCGAGGGAAGCGGAGACTAGAAGCTTGGACTTGGTTACAATCCAATTATACTTTGGAAAACTGCAGTGACAGAAAGCTGGTGCTGGTAGGCTGCTGTCCTTTTGTCTGAGAGCCCAAATGGAATATTGCATTACGGCTTATTCATAAAACGATTGCACTGAAAAGGCCCATATTTATAGACTCGTGTGGAAGGCTGTGCATTAGTTTAGAAGACCCATCGCAGCAGATAGCGTGCTGGGGTCTCTGCTGTTGCCGTTTTATGGGCTTTTCTCCGTTACTGGATCGTTTTCATGCAAAGAGAGGAGGATGAGCTCTCTGTATCCTGCTCTGATGGGAAAGGAAGGGGAGAAGGTGACAAGCACTACGTTTTTCTGGGTGTGCAGGTCTCGCCTGCGATGTGGTGCTGGGCAGGAGCCCTCTGGGTCGGGCTGTAACGGGCTCCAGGATGAGGGTAAGAGGCAGTCGATGCAGGCAGCGGGACCAGCCCTGGGAAGAGGAGGGCGATGGGTGTCTGCAGTGGGGCGGGGGGCTGGGGGGGGCCCACAGCTGAATTTAGGTGTTGAAGTGGCATGCTTGGGGCAGGTTCCACAAAGCTTTGCATCCACCTTGCTGAATTTCTCTGTCAACCTGGTTGGTTATTTTGATGCTCTCCTCCAGAAGACCTGATGGGCAGCCCACGGGCTGTCCCCTGGAGCGCCCCGGGTTTTGTGTCAGGCTCTCCCTTGTCTGCCTGCTTTCAGCAGCAAGGAACGCCGGGGCAGCCCTCGCTCCTCCAACTGCGGCTCAGCCAGGCAGAGACTCGCATTTGATCTTTCATTCAAATTAGCAGTGCGCTCAGGATGTCTGGGTGCTTCGTCCACATGAGCTGCGGTGAGTAAATAAACAAGGCTCTGCTTTCAAAGGCTTTCACGATTCATTAACTTCAAAGGAACGAGCTCTGTATTTTCTTAGCGGGTCGGTCACTCCGGAGACTCGCTCTGGGTGCCGAAGGTGGTGGCTGCTCATGCCGGGAAGCCGGGGCAGCCGCTGCAGGGCCCGGTGTCACGCCTTGCGCAGCACGGAGCTGTGGCGAGGGGAAGAAGGACAGTCCATGGTTGGTGTTACCTCTGGGGAGGAAAGCAGGGTAAGGAAATGATCAGGTGAGGATGGTCCATGGCATTCCAGGCCCCAAAGAACTGCTCCGTAGGTGGCATCCAGCCTGCGGCATGCTCGGGGCAGGGTTTGCCAGCCAGGGATGTGTACCAGATCCACGCCTGCTCTGCAGAAGTCTCCCCATCTTTTCACGGAGGCGAAGGCAGCGTGGTCTTGCCTGCCCGTGCCACCTTCCCGTGGGTGAGGGTCCTCTGCCCCGAGGGCAAGGCTTGCTCCGGCAGTGGGAGCGGGGAGGTCGCCTTCCCTTCCCAGCTGTCTCCCCCGCCGCGGAGCTGGATTCCTGCTTTGATTGTGCAGGCACAGGTGCTGGGGCTGCGCCAGGAGCGCGCAGAGCTAGCGGAGATTGCAGAGGGATTGCTGCACCTCCAAAATGCCCGTCCTGGGCACAGCTAGGAAGCTAACCTTTCATGTGGCGGTCCCAGGAATAACTCAGAGCCTTGCATAATCACAGCCGCCTGGAACCCCAAGGGGAAAAATCACTGTCCCGGCATAACCCTCAGTGCCAGGCCTGCTGATCTCATGGGAAACCTATTTTCTGAGGCAACAAAGCCCCATTATAAACATATTGGGAACTTAATTTGGGATGGATAGTGTGGCCCAACCAAGCTCCTGAACTTGTGCAAAAGGGACCGCGGAGGGGCCATGTGCCGACGGGGCAGCGCAATGGGCACAGCCTCCGCTGGGCTCGTCTCCTCCCTGGCCACAGCACAGCAGGGCCTGGGCGCCGCGGGGACCCAGTGCTGGACATCATCGCTGCTCCATGCTGGGAGCTCCGCTGCTGACCCCACGTCCCCCGGCTTGTGCCAAGGAGGATGCTCGGGGAGAAGCAGTCCCAGGCTGGCTGGAGGCAGGTAAGGGGTTCCTTGCTGGGGGAGAGCACTGGGACACAGCAGCCACGAGAGCCGAGCGCTCTCTGCAAGCTGCATCTGTCTGGTTCGGTAAAGGAGACCCTGTGGTTAGCGCGGAGCCGCAGCCTCGGGTGCGCTGAGCCCTGACAACTTCAGTACTTAGTTTTATGAAAGGAAGGTCTTTTGTCCCCCAAAAGAACGACAACTCCCAACGGCCAAGCAGTCCCCACTTAGCCCCTGGCTATCTCTCTGAGGTCTGAGATGCTAAGAATACATTTTGGATAGCTACAAATAACCAGAACGATGAATTGACCCTTCATAACAGCCTCCACCACCATAGAAACAGGAGCCAAACAAACAGGCACGAGCCAGCCCTTTTAGCAGAGTGACGGCATATGCTTTGTTAGTCTATCCCCTGGTTCCCCTGTTAATTGCTTTGTTCCTTCTCAGATTAATTGATGAATTACTGTGCGGACATGCTGTGCCCCGCTTTGCAGCCACATGGTGTTGGTAACCCTTTGGCCTCCGTTGATATCTGGGCACACGCAACGTGAGCACAGTCTCCCCTCCCACGCGTGCCCGCTGGTGCCCAGCCAGAGGTGGGCAACTCCTGCCCGATAAATGCAGGAAGGCATTTGGACAGCGGGTCCAACTGCAAGCAGGGTTAAAGGTTGAATAGTGACATTAAAACCCTCCCTGATGGCAGACCTGGGTTTCCACCCAGGAGGTTTTGTGCCTTCCTGGAGGCATTTCCCAGATGCGGTGCCCTGGGAAGAGCCGGTTTCCCACCGCGGGACCCATCCTGCACTGCAGCATCAGCCTGGATGCAGCTCCATCCCTCCCTTCCCCGCCTGCCCGCCAGGCTCCTCTCAACCGGCGAAACGCAGCTCGGTGTGCACGAGCGACCAGGTTCAGATTGATTGCCGCAAATCCAGCTGTGTTAGTCATAACAGTCACCGAAGGCCAGAAATGGCGCAATAACACCTAAAAATACCCGTGCCGCGCCAAACAGCCCCGGTTTCCGTCATCCTCCAGAGGCATCTGTGTATTGTGTGTGCGGCGGGGAGCACGGGAGAGCACGCTGGGGAGAAACCGGCCATAAATCCTGCCGGCCTCTGCTCTCGGCTTCTCCCTCCCGCCGACCGCGGCCGTCCCGGTGCTGTCTGGCAGGCGCAAGCCCTGGCTGTCATCGGCAGATCAGATGGGGCTGAAATTTGACAGGCCTGTGGAAAAACACGGGGTGACATCGCGCAGAGACACTGGCCCACTGATTAATCTGCAGGGTCAGTGGCTGCTTTATTTATAACCAGGCGTAGGTTTGAGGTGGGTTTTTACGGGACTGGAGCGGTGTGGGGTGCCTGTCCCACATCCCTGGTGTGGCCGCTTTCCCGCACCGGTGGGGACACGTCCGCCTCCTCCGGACACTGCTGGAGCGTCTGAAATGGGGCTTGGGAGTGCCAAAGCCAAGCCTAAACCAGTGCAGAGCCCAGCTGGAAGGACCAGTACCACTGTGGCACTGGTGTGCCGTGTCCTGGTTTCCAGCTGTTTTCTTTGCTCCTGGAGTTTTTCCTCGCCCTCCCCAGCAGGGACAGCTTGGCTCTCCCCAAAACACCACACGTCAAACCTGAATTGTTTTGTGAAACTCTGTCAAGATTTGGGGGGAAGGGAAGTGGTCCCCAGGGCACAAAAATGTTCTGTTTCTTCATTTTAAAAACAACCTCTTCATGTCCAATGACTTTTTGTTCGGTGGCTGTTAACGTTTTCATTCTACTTTATAATGCAAAACAAAATTACAGTTAAAATAATATATTTAGAGTTTATCAGTTGAAGCATTTCAAACCATCCATTTCTCTGGGTTTTCTTTTACAGATAACCTGGAAAACTTTGGGGTGGGTGATTCAGAACTGGAACAGAAACAGGTTTCAAAATGTTTTGCAAAGGCAGAACTTCATCTCTGTTGCCAAGTGGTAAGTGGCCAAGGGGAAAAAAACCCTATCAGGTATATCTCTAGCATTGTTTCTAAATGGAGAATTTTTCCTGTGATTAATAAAAATGGGGAAATAGGGCCAAATCCTGCACATACTTTGACCGCAAAGCTTGTACTAATACGCTGATTGGGCTTTGGCTGGAATGACCAGGCTTAATTAGTTCTCTTGTATCTAGGGGTGTGGGTTGTCACTGTCAGTGCAAGGAAGGATTTATGTTTCCTTTTCCTCAGGAATATGATCGGTGTCTCAGTATTAAGAATAATCATTTCACTAATGTAAGGCAAATTTCTTATCCTACGCAGCTGATAGCGAGGGGGATGCTGTCGAGCCGCGGATGCAGTTCGGACGAGTGCCCGACAGTGATGACGATTTACTGCTGTGGTCATGAACCTGCGCTCGGCACTCGCCCGCTCCCGGGGCTCTCAAACACGGAGTTCACGTTCGCCCGGTTGGAGGTGAGAAACCCCCCGGCTCTGCTGACCCGGAGCTGCGCGCCGTTTGCCCAGTGAGCCTGGCTCGCCGTGCGGGGCCAGATCCCTGATTGCTGGTTCACTCGGCGCGGCCAGTGCCGGCTCGGCAGCTGTGACTTGCATTTTATTTTACGTTGCGAGCCTGTTCTGCTGCCAGCGCGGCGTGCAGCCCTGCGGGATCGAGCTGCCCCGGAGCCTTCTGCCAAGTCCCGGGGTGAGTGAAGGAGCTGCTCGAGGGCTGGCGGCAGCATCGCGGCGGATTTTGTGATCACGGTTCCCACGTTTTTTGTTCTTCCCTTCAAAGCAGGTAATGCCATGCCTCCCCAGGCCTGCTGTGAACAGCACAGACCTGATCTTTCCCGGCTGATCTTTCCCTGTTGCAGCCCCAGTGTAGCCACCGAGTCCGGATGAATCTCCGCTGAACTGCTCACAGTTTTGCAGCCTGGAGTGGCGGGGAATTTGGAAGGAGAAAGAGAAGGTGGAATAAGCAAGGAAGTGCGGAGAGCCCAAGCGTAACTCCAAACTAGGGCAGGAAATGCACCGCACATAGCTCTAACCTTATCATTGAGGATGGATTTTAAGTGCTTCTTCAGTGACTCATAGTCCCTGAATGGGCTTGAAGGACTGTCCGCCTGAGAGGAAAGGCCAGAGAACTCCAGATCAGATAACAGGTTATTACAAAGCCCGCGTGCTGCCTCGCACAAGGCATCTGCCAGGACAGCGGCCGAGGCTGCTCGGCCCCATGGGGAGGGAAGAAATACAGTTTCTCAAGTGAGGTTCCGGATGGGCAGAGGGTTGGTGGAGGCTTAGCCGGAGGAGAACAAGCAGCATCCCTCCCTGCCTGCTTCTGGCAGCCTGTGCCAGGAGGTGCCGGGCCCTCCTGGGAGCTGTACGTGGGCGAGGGACGGGACGGGGCAGAGCTCCGAGCGTGCCTGCGCCTGCAGCGGGTCGGGGCTTTCTGTGCCCGAGCCCCGGAGGGCTCAGCAGGACACGGGCTGGGCTTAGTCCCGCTGCACTGGTGGTGAAGAGCGGTCGCAAGCTTTGTCCGCTCTGGACCGGGCGTTAGACGGAGCTGGCAGCAGCACCAGTGAGGCCATAGCTATTAATAACCCCTCTCCCAGAGCCTGCTGCAGCCCGTGCACGGGTTCTCTGCGGCACAAGGTGCGGGTGCAGGAGCCAGCGGGCAAGGCTGCGGTCAAACAAAGGGCCGGGAGGCTCAGCTTGTCCTTTTGGATGGATCAGCAGCAGCTTCCCAGATTCCCGTGTCCAGAGGGGAGGCTAGGAGCATCCCCTGACCCGCTGGAGGAGGGAGGGCGGCAGCAGGAGGTGGCAGTGGCAGCTCTGCGTGTCCCGGTGGGACAAGGACAGGAGCTCAGCTCGGGCAGGCAGGCTGCTGCCGCGGAGGGGACCCTGGCTCCTGCATCGCCCCACGCAGTCCCTTGCATCCGCACGCTGCTCTCGGGAGGGATCTGGGTGCTGGTGTCGGCACGGTGCGGTCCCCTGCTCGGAGTTGTCCTTTAGTCTTGGCACTGCTGACCCTCCGCGGAGCAGCGTTGGGAGGTCTGGCACACCCCACCACAGGGCCAGGCGATGCTTTCTTGAGCCTCTTCCTTTTCCAAACATCCAGTGTGGCTATTCCAGTCTGTCTCCTGTCCGAGACCTGTCCGGAGCGGGCTCAGCCTACACAGAGAGCTGCTCCACCAAGGCAGGCAGTGAGCAAGAGAGCAGCCTGCATCAAGGCTGCTCTGAGCTGCGAAACCACGGCTCCCTGCAGGGCCCGGGATGGGACCTCTGGAGCCCTGACTACTTTCCAGATGGGGTCTGCACCCTTCCTCCCCAAAATCCCCATGGGAGACAGCATTGCCCTTTATTCCCCTTCTGAACGGTTGAGGTCCCCTTTCGATGGACAGTGGAAATGGCTGCTAGGTGTAACAAGAACCGCTAACGATCGTTCGGGTCCTGAGAGGTGGTCTGCGTGTGCACGTAGGTGTGCATACATGCACGTGTATTTTTTTAAAGATGCGTATGTACTAAAACCTCTCCAGCATGACAGCTGTGAGTCTTCATTAATGAATATCTCCTTGTTGCTGCGAGAGCGACTTTCTTGGGGGCAGGGGGAACAGGAGCCTCTTTCTCCTCTTGTTTATACCCAGTCCTGGCCAAGTCTCGTTCCATGGGTTTCACTGGGGACCACTCTCGTTGGCACGGTGTGACTGCCTTCGCCCCTGGTGACATGGGCTGGCCTCGAGCTCAGAGGGGCAGAGCTGGCATTCATGGTTCTTGCCACCATCTGAAGCGTGTTGTGAAGTTTGGTGCTTCCCTTGTACCCTGGTTCCTGGAGTCAGGTGAGGATGGGGGCAAATAGAGATGGCTGAAATACATGTTACTGATCCAAACTGGCTGTAAAAAGCCCTCTCTGTATTGTGCCTTACATGAAAGATGCCGGTATGGTTCAAAGGTTAACTTTTATCTTAAGCTCAGCTAGAAGCTGAAGACTTTTAGCATTTTTTAAAATAGCAGAAAAGTATAAAAAAGGAGGACGAATTCTCATCTGTTATGTTGGAATTAATGGAGAGAAATTTAATGGAGGTCTGCGGAAGCTTCTGATTTACTCTTGTGTGAGGTGGGATAGAAATAGCCCAAAGAATCTCATTGCTGCTGCCCGGATTCATCTGTACAGCAGAGAGCTCTTAATGCTCTGTTTTCTTGCCTTTGGTCAATACATCTTGCAAGGCAGGAGGAAGCTGGATTATGTCTGCAAGTGTCCCAATGTCATGCTATGTTGGATAATGAACTGTGGCTAAATTGGATCAGCTTTTCAGTTGCCAGCCTCTCTGAAATCCAACAAGGAGTCAGGGCAGCAAGCTGTGCTTTCAGCCCCGGTGTGCCAAGAACAGAGCATTTGCTCTGATAACCTGTGTGCTGCTGTGCTGGGAACGAGTGTTAGGCAGCGAGAGCTATTGTGGAGATTGCAGGCTGGTGGCAGCTGAAAATCTTTGTTAACCTGGAAATTGGACAGCTCTATTTTGCTCGGTGCTTCCCCATGCCTTAAAAATGTCAGGTCATGTGCAAATCCGCTGTTCAAGGAAAGAGATGTAAGGAGAGCAGCATCTCACTGGGCTGTATTCATGATTTGCTTCTGACCTGATTATTCAGTTAATCCTGGTGGGTGAGGAGCGTGGCTCAGGAAGCATCCAGAAGGAATGCGGAGAAGACCCTTATGCTGGACACCTGAAGGTTTGTGTTCCTATGGAAATGGAAGGTTTGATCCAGAGTTAGTAGAGCATATTGAAACACTCCCCTTGATAGCAGGGGTATCAAACCAGCTCCTCTCCTGCGTGTCTGCTGTCTGGTTGTGGTGTCTGGTGGGACGGGACACCCCCTTCCCTGCCCAGCACCCTGCAGTGTGCGTGCCCTGAGGAATGGCCCCTGTGCTCCCAGTGGGATCTGACCCACTCCTGGTGACGCTGGGATGGGATCCCAGCTCCACGGGCGCTGCTGCGTGCTGTCCCTTCTGTAACGCGCGGGCTATGGCTCACCAAGGTTTCGGCAAGAGTCTCGTTGTGGCTGAGACGGCAGCGCTTGCTGCTGGGGTGGCACAGGGTCGAGGATCAGCCCCAGACACCCTGATGGCCAGAGCACGGCACCGTCCTGGTCCTGCCTGGTGGGATGCTCTGGGGGCGGCTGGAACGCCGGGGTCAGCATGGACCCCGGAGGAGCCCACAACCCCTCTGGCTGGCAGAAAGCTGAGCCCGTTCCCCGTGCATGCACAAGGAGTTGAGCCCAACACTTTATTAGGACACTCCAGACAAAACAGGAGCGTATCCCACACCCCGGGGACCCACCGGGACTCTCTATGAACGGGGGGGGGGGGCTGCAGGGGAGCGGAGGCAGTGCCGAGCTGCCCCAGCCGCACTGCAGGCAGGGTGTCTGTATTTTCATTGGAGTTCCCAGAGCGTAATCCTGTTAAGGGCTGAGCGTCTGATTCAGCTGTCCTGCTAGATGGCTAATCCTGCCAGCAGGAGCGTGCATTATCCCATTGCTGGGGGAGGTTCTCCGGCCCCTCCAGGCACCGGGGTCACTGGGGGTGTCACCCACCCTGCGGGCAGCCCAGGAGCCACCGCCGCTGGTCCTGCTCCCTTCCCTTTGGGAAGCAAGCCCCCGGAAAGCCTGGGAATTATGGACTGCCCCGGGAGCCATGCAAAGGCTGCGTGGACTCCTTTGAACTCTCCTGAGCAGCTTATGGCCCCCGGGCGTTATGGTGGGCACGCAGCCTGGCACCCGGCGAGTGCTCCGTTGAGGCTGGCCGGAGCGCAGGGAAATCCCAGCTTTGATCCCATTGTCCGCTTTTGGGGCTGTGGCGTTCAATAGTTTCACAGCCAGGGAGGTAATTTTACTCATTACCTATACGTTTGCCAGGCTTAAATGCTATTTTTGCTCACGTCTTCCCTTCATTTCTGTGATTTCCCCTTATCTCGGGGAGTTTCACTCTTCTGCCGTTGCTGGCTTCTTACAGGCAGGATGCAGTCTGGTGGGGTTTGTTTCACTGGTGTCTGCCTTGGTTTCTTGGAGGATCGTAAATGCTCTTTAAAAATCATATTTCTCCAAAATAGGCCATTTATTTGCAAACCTTTTTGGACAAAATGTGATTTTGCTCTTCTCTCACCCGAAAAAAGAAAAAGAAAAACCCCAGTGCTGATGGATAAGGAATATGTCAATAGAGCCAGTAATAAACCATGTGGGTGCTTCCAGCAGCTGTGAAGTCCCACATCTGAGAGGAGGCAAGGAGATCTATGGGAAGCTCATGGTGCCAGGGGCACAGAAGCTTTCGGTGCGCAGCAGCCGTTGTTTTGTGTTCATTTTGGCCATTTGATTATTTAAATTTTGGCCACAACCCATCCCTTGAGCAGCCCCAGCAATACCCATTTCATCACTCTCTGCTATAACCTGAGACAGTGAATCTGGGGTTAAAAGCCTGAAGGAAAGCTGATAAATGTGTATAATATAAACTATCGAAGAGTAAAAAATTCTGAAAACACTGGAGAAAGTAAATACAATAAATTTGGGGTGACATTTCTCTCCCTAACTCAGGTTTTCCAGCAGCAGCTGCCCAGCCCTCTAACAGCTCAGAACTCCATATCACCTCCAAAATGTAATGAAGAGAGACTCTCGCAAAACATTTTTTTCTTGAACTGACTGAACATGAGTAACCTTGGCTCTTTTTTCACCTGGGGTCTCCCGCAGGGTCTGGCAGTGCCGTTGATGAGGGACAGATGCGCTGAGCTCTGCGGGTCCCTCCCCGGGAGCTCCCATTCTCGCCCGGATCTGCCCCTCGGCCGTGGGCTGGGTGCGTGCCCCTGGGACCCCCGCCTGCCGGCTCGCTGCCATGGGTTTGTTTCTTCTTGTCTTTTCCAGTTTGGCTCCCTGGGAAACTCTCAGTCCGCATCCCCCTGTGCCCTGGTCCTGGCTCCTCAGCCAGGTGGGTTGGGTTTCCACGTGGAGAGATGGGAATGGTGGGAATGGCTCCGGCTCAGCTCCGCCGGCTTCCCCGGCCAGGCCGGCGGCAGCTGCGCTGCTGCACGAGGGAGCTGCGAGTGAGCGGTCATGGTCAGTTTGTTCATTTTATCTTTTTTTTTGCTCGAACGCGAGATGTGAGGGCACCCATGGTCTGCATACAGCTGGTCCGCATGTAGCTTAAACTGGAAGAATCAATGAAAAATGAGAGCGCGATGGATGAGAGAAGGTGATAAAGCGTGTGTATAGTGTCATTAATCCTGGTGCCCATCCTTAGCTGATGTCCTTGGGAAGATGCTAGTGGGAATGTGGTATCCTGAGGCACCCTTGCAAAACCCTTCCCCGTTTTGGGGCACAACCCACAGCACGGCAAGGCATTTTTGCTTTTATCTATTATTAATCCGGGACAAGATCCATTACTGGTTCAGAAAGTACACTAACAGTTTTGCTGGAAATCCCTTACATGGAGATCTTAATGCCGAGGTGGTGACGTCTGGATCGGCCCTGCTGCACCAGGAGCTGGTTTCCTTTCCTGAAGGTCTCATGGTGGGTTATGGCAGGAGGGACCCTTTCCTGCGCCGAGGAGTGAGTGTCCCTGTGCCGCAGGGGCAGGGCAGCTCCTAATGGGAGTCAGAGGGGAGTGCCGGAGGGAGAAAGGCAGGCGGCAGGCCTGCTCCGGCTTTCCTCTGGGAAAAACCTTTGCTCTTCATGATGGGCAGGGTGTTGTGAGGGCAGGCTGCGGGCTCTGCCAACAGGCACCTTCTCTGCGCTCTGCCAAAACCTCCGTCTCTCTCTGCGTAATGAGGCGATGCCCGCTGCGCTTCTGCAGGCTGGTGATGTGGGATGCGACTCCCGTCCCTGCGGATGCTCCCTTCCTTCCAGGATCGTGCTTCTATCTCCTGCAGGCTCCCCAGGGCTGGCTCTGCGAGCCAGGCACCCCTTCCCGGTAAGCCCCGCTCCTCCGCTCCCTCCTCGCAGGGCTCGGGGCAGGCTGGGCAGGAAGATGTTCATCAGTGCCATCGGGCGCTGCTTTGATCTATGGGCAGATCTGCGGCACGTGAAGCTGCGGCTGGGTGAAACAGATGGTGAGGGTTTTCCGTGCTCCTGCCTGCCTTCTTTTTGATGTCTAATCCTCCCCTCGGCTGGCTGATCCCTGCCTGCCGGTGCCTGGCCATGCCACAGGGTGGGTGGCAGGGCTGCGGGCAGGCGATGGGCTGGTGGTAGCCACTGGGCTCTGGGTCCTCTCTGACAGCGAGGCCACTCGCATGGCACAAGAGAGCTTGCAAAGATGCTGAGATACCTAAAGAGCTTCTGCCAAATTGCTGTATGCATTCAGCATGGTCCTGTTTATCCAACAGTGCCAGGGCGCTTAAGCCCTTTATGAGGGCAAGAATTATTCCGTGTTTACCGGCGGGCGCGTGATGCTGTCTGCCGGGGTGGCACCCGGGTGGGTGCCCGCAGTGCCTGGGCTGAGCGCCCCGGGGCCATGGGGTGAGCACGCACCCACGCGAGCGACCCACGAGCGCACGGCCCCCCGTTGGGATCCAGCCCTTGGCTCCCCACCAACACACCTCCTAATCATTTTGCCTAAATGCTTTGCAAATCAGCCAGCAACCAATTTATCCCTGAAGTATTTTGGAGATGTCACTCCGAGATTGTTAATGGCGCGTGATTCACGGGGTCCTGCGTGCTGAAAAATGCACGGCCGTGCAGCGGGCTCACGTGGGAGGGCTGCTGGGACAGCACACGGGGGGTTGGTGATTTATTGACGGTGGGTCATCTTGGCTTTTAGGCCCCGCTTCCCTCTAGTGCAGCACAGCAAACTGAGGGAGAGACTGAGCCATTTAGCTGGCGAGGATATCGTGCTTAAAACTTGTTATTTTTGGATCGAGTTTCCGAGCCCCATCACCCCCCCGCAGCATTAAACACGGTTGTTTATTGGAGCTGACAGTAGAAACACAAGCAGTTGTCGGTCGCTTCTGCAAGAGTAGTGTCTACCAGCGGTGGAATGAACATGACGGAGCCGATGACTAATACAGCTTTGAATTTTATGTGCTTCCAGCTAACGGGTCCCATATGTTCCACCGCTGCCGCCCGAGAAGAGAGCAGCTCGTTCGGTGCGGTGCCGGGCCCCAGGGCAGGACGCCTCGCTGGCTCTGGGACCTGGCTCCAAGGAGCTGGCTGCGGAGCCGGGGCAGGGCCCAGCTCCACGCCGATGTCCGGCTCTGCCCGTCCCGGGGAAGGGCTGGTAAAGGGGGTCCCGGTCCACGGCTGATGCGGGGCTCACACCTGAGCGCGCATCCTCTCCGCTGCGGCTGCCAGAGCCGTGCTGCGGCCGTGTCGCTGCGGTCCAGACCTCATAGGGGGGTATCAGGAGCGTGTGTACTTTTAGCTCCGGGGCTGGTGCCGCTGGCAAGCTCTGCGGGCAGCACTGAGCCGGATTCGATAGATTTATGAAGAGATCAAAGAGTCTCTGATCTAGCCTGGCTAACCTGGATCTCTCGCTCTGCAAGAGACTGTCATGATCAAATGGATACCCTTGGCTTGGAGGTCTCTCTTGTAGCCTGTTGGGAGGACTAAGCAGCAGGGGAAGCGATGTTTCCTCAGCAAGCTGCCGTGTCGTTAAAATAACCCATTGGCTCTCACAAATCACGCTTAGTAAAAATGAGTGCAGCTTTATTGCAAGAGATATGACGAGAACCCAGGGAGCAGTTAAAGCCCAAGTCAAGCACGTGTAGACCACGTCCTCCCTGGGCACGGAGGCTCCTGGTTGCACGTTCCCATGTTTGCCGGTGGGTACTGCCAGCCCCTGTGCCTGGCTCCTGCGGCGGGAGCAGCCCAGCAGTTCTCTGGGGGAGCAGAGGCACCGTAAGGCAATCACATAGCTTGAGCAGGTTGCTTTCCAGGACCTACAACGTGAAGAGAACATCCTGGAGTAATTTCCCACAGCCTGTGCTTACTGCTGCCGGTGCTATGGCTGGGCTGAACTAAGGGGGAGGCTTTTGTCCTGTTGCTTCTTTTTTTGCACAGCACTGGCTGGACTGCTGCTGCCTTCCTGTTTGCTTGTTGCTGCTAAGGGTGTGTTTTGGCTTATTGCAGTTCTTCAGATAAAGATCAGAATCCATCTTGTTCCCCTCCAAATGAAGAAGGAAGTAATAGGAAGACCATCGCCCCTTGCAAACAGCCGGCTGTGGTTGGCAAAGCGTTTCCCACACTCTCCTCTGTGGTCTCACCTCCCAGCACATCGGCTGCCTCCCTTGTCCTTTGCCAGACTTGGCAGCCAGTCTTTCTTCGGGGCAGCACCTGGGGCAGCCGGGCACACAGGCACAGCTACGGGCTGTTGCAAACGGTTGCTCGAACAAGCACGTGGCATGTTCCTGAGTGGCTGACTCTGGGAATAATTCCCCAGTCTGGGAGAAGTTTGGCATCCCAACCACTGGGAAATAAAACACAGCCGTGATGGTGGCTGGCATCTGGCCCCCCATTGATTGACATGCCAGAGCCTCATGGCTGTGCCCGGGGCCAGTCGTCTGCTCCCTGGGGAATTTTGACCTTGTGTGTTTTTAAACTCCAAGTGCAACCCGAGTCCAGAGCTGGCAAAACCAGCAGGCGCTGAAGGTGAGGGCTCCCGGCGCTTGCTGCCGCCTGCGCCCTGCCTCCGCCGAGGCCGGCAGCAGGAGTGCGAGACCTTTCCTTTAGGGATGCCCTCGATACCTGTCATTTCTCCAGTGCTGCGGGGCTGGAAGCACAGGCCGGACACGAGCTGCTGCCCTGGCTCCTCTCTCCTGGCTCCTGGAGGAGAGTTCGCCTCTGGGCGCTGCTTTGCTCCGGCGTGGGGCTGCGGCACCGATCCCTGTTTAAACTCCTCGGCACTTCTGGGCAGAGGTGGCCCTTGGCAGCGGCATTTCCAGTGGGGTGAGCACCCACCCGCCCCTGCGCTGAAATTCCCGTTACCGTGTTTCCCGCTAGTTCCCATCTGTTACTTCACTCGCTTGATTAATCTGCCAAAGAAATTCCTGGTATAAACACAGCAATATCAGAATTTTACTCCAGACTTGGCCCCTGGATTCCCTGCCAGCTTTTGTTGGTATTGCACTTTTGCTACAGCAACTCTTTGGTGAAAACAAACCGCCTGCAGAAAGTTACGGAGGCCACGCGCGGAGCTGGGGAGGCGGGGGTGCTTTGGGTCAGCCCCTGGGTGCGATCGTACAAGGATCAGCTGTTTGCATCGCCGCCGCAGGCAGCGTGGATGCAGCGTTGGAGCGCTGGGACCACGGGGACGTTTTGGCCTTCTGGAGCAAGCTGGGAAAAGGACCTGTTGCAAGCGTGACCGTGTTCCCCTTCCCTGTCGGCACAGATCTCCACTGGTAGTTGGAACGGCTGCCACCATCCCAGGCAGGAGGGCCAAGCTGGCGGAGGGGAACACGCGCTGCTGCCTGCTGCGGGCACGGGCGCTGCTGGAGAAGTCGGCTTCTGCGGGAAGGCGAGTTGGTACCCATGTGCGCGCATGGGCACGTCGCTGCCATGCCAAGGAGGTACTGCTGGCCCGTCTCGCTGCCCCGGACACGTGATTGCATCCTGCTGCCCCTGGCCATGGCCAGAGATTTCTATGTGTCCAGACAGGACTCCACACAGATTAGTGGGCAGATCTGAAAACTGCCTGTGGGTCATGATCACATTCCCACTAACAGCTGGTCCAGGAGACGCTCACCAGTGAGGAGCTGCATTTACTCACGCTCCTGTTAGCACAAGGGCAGAGGCTCATCCTTCTAAGGCTGAAGGTCACTGGGCTGATCTCAGTCTCCATGGCTGTAGGACAGCCCAGGCCACGCTGGAGTCACAAACGGGTTCAGCACTGGGAAGCGGTGCCTGTTCTCCCAGGGCAAAAACCCTGGAAAAAGCTACCCTCAAAGTTTTTCCTTAGCAGGATGAAACAAGAGGCTGGAAGGTCCCAGGCCCTCTCTTCCCCCTGCAGCCTTTCTGTGGCACTTGTCCTCCGTGCCACCTCTCTTTGGGCCTTGAACCTTTCCTGAGCCGAGCACCGGAATGCCGTGGCAGTCGCAGCAGCAGTTGTGAGGACAGTGCTGACCAGCACCAGCGTCGCTAACACGCACGCAGGAGTCGGAGCCGGTCTGCAGCTTGGCATCAGCCCGCGTAAGGGGTGAGCTGCGTGTGCGCTGGCAGCACTTGAACTTGAGCCTGTCTGAATCTGAGGCTTGGTTTTCTCTCGCTCCTGCTCCTTTCCTTCGTAACTAATGACAGATCAGGCCCATTCATTAAGAGGAGGAATCTGATCCTGCAATTGAGGAATTATCGCTCCTGAGCTATTCTTAGCGCAGTAAGGAGTTGCGTTAAGAGGCAGATTTTGTTTTCACAACCCACCTGGCAGCCAAGAGCGCTCTTGTCACAGGCTCTGCTCCTGCCCTGCGCTTCGGGTCCGGGCACGCAGCAGGGAGATGGCAGGGAGCCGTCTCCTGGCATCCCTGAAATTGTTTCTGTTATCGAACGGGAAGAACCGAGCAGCGCAGGAAGGGTTTGCCTTGTGCCACCGATAACACTCTTGTTAATTACTGTGATAGCACCAAGACGGCCTGCCGTAGAGGAAGGGCTGGATAATGCCCACGGAGAGCCTGACCTTTTCCTTGCAGTTCTGCAGTTAAACGCAGGCAGCAGCGAGGGGTGGACTTGGGGTCACAAAAGCCATTTGGCAGAAGGGGGAACACGGGAATTTGTGCCCAGGGTCACGCCTGGCAGTCGGTGGCACTGCCAAAAAGGAAAAATTTAACTCTAGTCTTGGCCGTCTCGGGCTGCCGGAGCATCCCTGCACCCATCCCCGCAGGACTCCCCGGCACGTCTCGCACTGCGAGCCCGGGACGGACACGGACGGCGGGTGCCGGAGCGTGGCGGAGGTGTGAAGCGGGAATCCGGCGTGGGGCCGCGTGCTCGGTGGTGTCCCGACGGCGAGGAAAGGTTGTGCTGGAGAAGACCCGAGGTTCCTTCTCACCCGTGGTGGCGGTGGG
>JANZLQ010000055.1:927059-943672 GCA_026212715.1 Elanus axillaris
GTCAGAGCCCTGGGGGGGGGGCTGTGGGGTCAGAGCGAGCATCAGGAGGTGTGGGGACCCCCCTGCACCATGTCCCATGTTGCCTTTCTGAGCTCTGGCTTGTTAGCGTGACTTGGGGAGGGATATTAGGAGCTGGGGGGTAGCCCCCAAAATGCTGCTTTACTGGCAAAATAATTGTGTTCTGAATTGTCTTTTGGGGCAAATGGCTTTTGAGGAGCCAAGAGATACTGGCAAGAGCCAGTGACATACCGGCTGATAGAGCAAGTTCCCAGCAAGGTGGCAGAACCAGCAGGGCCTGGGATTATCCCTCAGCCACAGGTAAAGTGGATTATGGTTTGACGTGTGTTGTCAGCTGTAGCAAGAATTTTCCTCTGTTCACCTTAAGAACTGCCCAGAGTTAATGATGCTCACAGATGTGCACAGTTGTGTGTGAAAAAGGAGCTGCTTGTATCTACCAAAATATCTGCTGATGCAAGTAACCAGAAGGGTCCCACTGTCTTAGTTCCATATGCATCTCCTGACCCCTTCAAAGGTGGGGACAAAACATTGCTGCTTGTCCCACCGCAGGCTCTGTGTTTCGGTGTGCTGGCTTTCTTCCCCAGCTGGGATGAGGATGCTCCAGGGACGGATCGAGTCTCTTGTGCAAGGTATTTTTCAAAACGGGCCTTTTTTTTGTTTGTTTTGTTTTTGCTAGAGCAGCTGTGGGACATTTCAATGTATAAAATACTTTTGTCCAGCTATTTTGGCAAAGAGAAGTTTTTAATATAGATTCCCTTCAAAACTTTAAAGGGCTTTTATCTTTTTTTTTTTCTTTCTGTGGAAGCAGAAGTCACTTCCCACTTTCCGTGCTTGGTCCTCTGAGCAGCGTTCCAGCTGGGATGGCTCTTCCACACCCAACTCCATCCCGCTGTCAGTGCACTGTCCTCTGCTTGATCTTCTCGGAGCCTTTCAGAGCCATAATCTGTGTTTATTCAGTGGTTCACCGTTAACTGTTCCTCACTGGTAGTCTAAAGTCTGTAGGAGATAAAAACCTCCCTACGCACAGAAGGGCACATGTGAGTGCACATGCATCCAGCCTGGTCTCCGTCCCCATCTTCTCCGGGATTTAATTTGGATCTTTCTCTCCCCGCTCCTGTCCCTGCAGGAGGACACAGGTGAGCACCCAGGACTGGGTGCTGTGGCCAGGACATGGGTCTTCTTCCAGCCTCCCCTCTTCTCCTCCCTTGCCTCCTGCCCGCTCTGACAGACGGTCACCGGCCAGGAATGTCGGGAAGGATATGGCTGCGGAGGTCCTGCTCTTGCACGCTGACAGTGGGAAGCCACAGGCACGGGGCAGGATCCCACCGCTGCTCCCGGCGGGAGACGGCCGGCAGCGGCACAACAGTCCACAGCCATCACTCGCGAGCGTGAGCTCTGTGTTTGTTTTTGTAATCCCCCTTTTTTTTAATTGTGATTTTAGCGGTGGTGAAAGGTGCTGGATTGACAAGCCATGTAGACGGAAGGGCCTCTGGACTCCACTGAAGTTTACATTTACAAAGGACACAGAGAATAAATAGAAGACAGTGTTTAGAGTCCTCTGTAGACACTTCAGACTTGCTTATAATTCTGCAGCAATTCCATCACCTCCAAAGTGATTGATGCTCTCTATAAAGGCTTGCCTTAAAACATTTTCCTATGTGTCAGGGGAAGAAGTTTATTACACTTTACCGAAAGGGCAGGATTTGTATTGTGCTGAAGGCTGAGTCCTCCCCAGCCTCATCCTCAGGATCAAAAATAAGCAGGGTGCTGGAAAAAAGAGACTGACCCAAAGCACACATCTGGTTTGTGGTTAGCCAGGTCTAATGCTGGGTGTTGGGGTAGAGTTCTCGTGGGCGCTACAAACAGGGTGGGTTTAACAGGTTTTCATCCAACTGTTTTTTTCTAGAAAGCTGATATTTTCATTCAGTGCAAACACGAAATGTATTTGCCTTCAACAAAGAGGAAATATTTTTCATTAAGTCACCAAACGTATTGAAAAGAGACTGCTTCGGGACGGAGCTGCCTCTGCTCTGACCAAAATACAACAGATCACAGGCTTTAGGTCTAAATTTCTACTGAAGAGTTGGGGTTTTTTTAATATGGAAAATTCAGGGCAAGGCTATGGTTTTTCTCCCTGTGGCAGCGTGTCCCTGGGCTGCGGCACCGTGGGGCTTTAAGGGGAGCTCGCTTGCCCCGAGGCACTTGCAGCCAGGCAGGGCAGGTGGGTTTGGGAGCTTGGGTGGTTTTGCAGATGGACTCCCCAGAGCCCTTGTTGGAAACAAGGCTTCCCTCCTCGCCGGGCTGTGCCACCCTGGTGCTGGCGAGGGGCACAGCCCTGCAGGGCGGCTGCAGGAGGGCACCCCTGATGCCCGGCCAGGCTGGCGGTGGTAAGCTCCCCGCTTTAAAAGACAAGGAAAAACTATAGAAGGAGTCACTTGGTGATGAAACCATCCAGAACGAACACAGCGCTGTCACCGATTTCACCTCTGCAAATGGCAGGGTCCTTTGGGGATGTTAATTTTAAAAACCATCTGAACACAGCTCACGTCTTACCCCCCCCGACACTGGCTCTCGGCCGACCCTGAAATTCGCCCAGCGTGGCAGGAGATGTATCAAGAGCAATGAAGAAAAATAGCGGCGTGTGTGGAGCCTGTCAGAAGAAATAAATCTCCGCCGCTGTATCCCGGGCTGGGGTTTGCTTCCGGAGAAAGGCGCTGACAAACGCAGACTGATATCACGGGGATCGCTTCCAGTCCCGTCTGATACCGGTGGCGAGAGGGATGCGACCCTGGGGAGTGCGAGGGCTGCGCGGGAGCAGCCCCATCCCCTGGTGCGGGCAGGGTGGAAGGGCTCCCAGCCTCTTGCTCGGCCTCTCCCTGCCTTCTGGAAGGGGAACTTGGGACTAATCCAAGTTTGCTTATTTCTACAGGCTTATAAAACTCTTAGGAAGGGCAAATACTTCTTTTGAGGCAGATCACATTGCCGTAAGCACTAGATACCCTTTTTTTTTCCTCGCCGCCAAGTGGTTTCTCCATGAGGGACATGCCCTCCTCCAAAGCCATAACCTAAATACACCCCGGCTTGCCCTACCAGTGCACTCTCTGTGTATCTTCGCAGTAAACATTTCCAGTCAAGCACGCTCCTCGTGCACCTCCGCCCAGCAGGGTCGCTGGCTTTGCCGGCTCCGCAGGGCTGTAAGATGTAGCTTTTTTTGTTTAAAGTGGAGAGAAACAGTGGGAAGGTTTCCTGGGCCTGGTCCAGGCTCCAGAGAAGAGGTGCCCTCGGTGCCGGGGGGGGGTGGGGCTGGGGTACACAGACCGCTGGAGGGGCTTTCGTGGGCTCTAACACTGCGGCCAGCCTGCGGTGCACACACAGCCCGTGCGAAGCGCCGTGCGGCTGAGCCGGACTGACGTGAGCATCCGAAAGGGACCAGGTCCACAGCCCTGCCAGGTCTCCCCGTGCCCCACGGTGCTGACGTTCACTAACCTGGGGCTTCCAGCAGTTCGGTTGCCTTTAAGACAGCGGTTGATAAAATACCCGATTTCTTTAAATACTCCTTGAACAAAGTCAAGCCACATTTCAAACCAAAGCACACACAAAGCCCTTTGTCACTGGCTGTGGAAATACAGAGCAGATGCTTTAATGAGGCATTGTTTTCTGAATCGCATAGTTCGGTGGCTTTTGGTGGTGGCACTGGCGTCATCCCCTGCCTGTCTGGTCGCTGTGCTGGCTGTTTGCACCAAGCTCGCTCCTTGGCCTTAGAAAACAAATTGGAGGGTGCTGACGTGAGACTGACGGTGCTGGTGCTGGTGGGAGCCGGGATCTCTCCCGTCCCGCTCCTGTGCTGTAACATCACTGGGGATCGGGGCTGTACGCGCTTCCCTGCCATCTTCTGCCATGCGGGTCCTGATTTATCGCCAGACCCACTGGCAAGGAATTAGCAGCGTCTGCCTACATTTAATCTCCATTTTGATGTTTTAGGGAGAACCTGATGTTAGTTCAGCTAATTGTCTACTAAAGATTCTCCTCCTTCCCTGCTTTCGTGCTAGATTCACCTTTTTTTTCTTTCCTTTCCACAATGCCCTCAGGTAAAAGACAAATTGCAACATATAAAAATGACCCCAGTCACTTAATCTGAACCAGAGAAGATAATAACAGTCTGGATGTAGAGCTGGATTTATGCTTTTCGCTCCGAAGGAGCCCCCCTCCTCCAGCGATGGCTGTCGAACGGCGCAAGCAGCATCTGAAGCAAATTGAGGGTAACCTTTCGTACCGCACGGATCTTCCAGCAGGGTTTGCCGGTCCCAGGGACATCTGCAGGCCGCATGTTGGATTTTGGCAGCTGCTGAGCCCATTGTCAGCCAGTTCCATTGCATTAGCTAGCTGGTAATGAATAGAAAGACGGCTGCCAAGCCGGCCCATGCACGCGGAGCCACGCGTGGCCGGGAGCATCCCCCCCGGCTCTGCCCAGGGCTCTCGGCAGCGGGACACGGGCACGGTGCTCAGGCAGCTCTCTGCTGGTGCCAAGCGTGCTCACGTTAGAGCCTTTGCAGATGCATTTTGCAGCCTGTTCATCCACCCCGAACTGCAGCACTTGTTCTTGTTTCACCTGCCGAGCTCCTGGGCTGAGCTGGGGTGTGCAGGTGCCTGGGCAGCCATCCGGACCTGACAGGGGGAGGAGCTGGCAAAGTAATTAGAGTCTTGCCCTGCCTGCTAATTCAAAGAGATTTTTTTTTTTTTGTGTGTCCAACAACATGGAAAAACTGTGAGTGATGCAGATCAAAAAGAGGAACTGGGAAGCTTAACCTCTGGCTTGTGAGCTGTCGGACCAGCAGCTCAGGGATGAGAAGCCAAATGTCAGACACATGATGCTTGTACTTAACTTTGGGGTTTAGGGGTTTGGTAACTAGTTTTTTCCAAGTTTTGACGTGTTTGGTCGCGCATCAGTCACGGCTGCATCGCTGACAAGCTCCCTCTTACAGCCGATCCGTGGTCCTGGGGGCAAGGATAGACTCTTCCCATGCCAGCGCCTTGGTGCCAGGGCTGCAGGCTCCTCTCCAGCAGGACAGAGGTTCAGTTTTCACTTCCAGGGTAAGATGAGAGGCAGTGTCCAAGTGCTAGCCACGCCACTGCCTGTGAGCAGCCCGTCCCCGTACCTCTATTTCCCCGTGGCCGTGGCAGTTGGGAGGATTCGGTCCAGACTGTTGCAATTAGTTCTTGGCCAGCTCTGCAGCGGCTGCGCCGGTCCCTGGTAAACACCGACCGTCAGCTGCTCCTTCCAGGGAGCCCTTGCGAGGAGGCAGCGTGCCGCAGCCCTGAAGCAGTCCATAAATCACACGCTTCAATGTGGTTTCATTTTGATCCCTTGATGTTCGCTTCTCTTCTCTGGCCAGCATTCCCCCGCTGCTCCCCGGGTGCCAGGGGCCGGCTGGATGGTTTGTCACACCTGCGCGCCCAGCCATCACCGCGCCGGTGCCACGGAGCTGCTGTGGGCGATGGAGCTGCTGGGCTCGGTGCATTCCTGCACAGGGTCCCCCTGAAACACAGGGCACACAGCCCTGGGAGGCATGTTAGCGGGGTACCCTCAGCCTGGCAGCCCCTGCTCGCCCATCAGCACCTTCACCCTTGCTGCACAATCTGCACGTCATCAAAACGGTATCGTGTATTAACAAGTAGCATCAGGCAGGGAGGCTGGCACAGAGGATGGGAATGGAGTTGGTTCTGCTGGACACCGCCGGGCAGGATGGCACCGCTGGTGCTGGCGAGGGCACAGGGGTGCTGAGCTGCAGGGAGCACCTGGGTATCGGGGGGTGTTTCCCACCCACTCGGGACTAGTCATCTGTGGGGCTTTTCCCAAAGCATGAATGTCACTACTGTAGAACGCCTGGCACAAGCAAGAGCTGCAGAGAACCTGCTGAGATCCATGTCACTCCGTTGCCCTCCTGGCTGGCCCTTTCCCTTCAGCTCTCCAGCGCCAGCTCGTTTTCTGATTTACGATCAAAATAATGCAGTGTCTGAAGAGTGCAATCAGGACACTTTATAAAACTTTTAATTGCATTTCATAACCTCTTTCCATAAACCATCCACAACATGTTTATAAACTCCCCATCTCTTGTTTCCTGGCTCTCACAGCAAATGCCCGCAGAGCTGCAGCTGCGGAGCCGCGACTGCAGTACCTGGGGCAGCACCAACAGTAGCTGCAGCCATGGGAAAGCCTGGGCTGCTCTGCTGCTCTCGGAGCTGAGCCAGGCTTTCCTGGGGGCAGGAGGGGCTTCAGGAGCTTGGATGAGAAAGTAGAAGATCCTCTAAGTCTAAATTCCTGTTTTCCAAAGATACAGACCAAGACGGAATATCGTCCCGTGAACTGCGGAGACATCAGCATCGTTGCGACCAAATGGTGCAACTGGGAGGGTTTTAGGAGGCCCGTTGTGGGTGGGCAATGCACCCCTCATCCAGCAGTGCGGCAGCACGAGGAGTGCTCGGCAGGACCAGGGCGAGCGCTTCCCCAGCCTCACCCTCTGGAAATGACTCTGAGCAGGAAATTGCTGTCCTAGGGCTCGTGGACTCAGTCCTGTCGGCTTTACAAACCTCCCCACGGAGCAACGCAGCTGTCCTGCGGAGCAGTGCCCTGCATCCATCGGCGGGGAGGGCTTGGCTGGAAAGCCCCCGGGCAGAAGGGGCTCTCTTGCCCCGTGGCAGTGACCGTCATCTCCGGCTGCTTTGCTAACATTGTCCCTGTCACCTTCTCCAGGATTTTTTCCTCAAGGACAAGGACTGAGTTGGGGATACTTTCACCTCCAGCCTGATTTCCTACGCTGACAGGTGATCCAGCAAAAAGTGGGTTGGAGGGGCTGGGGGTCCTCTAAAAGCACAGCTCTCAGGTAAGCCCTCCTCGCCTCGGCTGAGCTCGTCCTGCCTCCTGCCCTGCTGCTGCTTTTGCTGCCGCGCTTCTCGGGGGCACCTGAACGCTGCCGTCCGTGATGCTTCGTCACCCCTCGGGGACAGGAGCCCTAATCTCCATCAGCCCGTCTGCCCAGCTGTGATTTCCATGAGCCCTGCTCTCTGCTCCAGGCTGTCACTGTCTTCCTTGTGCCTTGGCTGATGGAAGAGCAGGTCAGTGAAATGTCAGCCCCATCCCTGACCGCGGGAAAGGGACACTCGAAGGCACGGGCGCGCTGGAGGGGTGCCCGACAGGCAGCTCGGCAGCCTTGCAGAACTTGTGCTGTGTCTCGTACTGAGGCCCTGATAAGTCCCGACTCCTTTTTTTAGCTTAGCAGATTGCTGCAGCTCTCCAGTCCCTTTTAGGGTTTGTTTGTTTGTTTTTAACGCAGTATAAGCAAACTGGAGATTGCAGTGTCCTCAGCAAAGCGCCTGACTCATATAGAGGAGTTTTTCCACACAAAAAGTAATGACAAAGTAATGGTTTCATTCCCCAGGATGTGAAATGTGCACAGATAAGTTTTATCCAGAAGGTCAACAACTTTCAACTCTCAGCATTCAAATCCAAGCCGCTTTCCCAGGAAATTCAGCTGCGGGTGGCTCAGGAGGCTGCAGGCGCTTTGGCCAAGGAGCGGCGGGAGGCTGCTCCATGCCCCATGCTCCATCCACGCTCCACGTCCTGCTGCTCCACGGCTCCCGGCTCTGCCGCTGCCTGCGCACCGGCTCCAGGGTCGGCACAGCCGGCGGTGCTGGGATCCCCTGGGTGCTGCAGCCTGGTGCTGGTGCTGCTCCTGCCCCTCTGCTCGGAAAAGATCCCCTCTGCTGCCGGCCTCCCTGCGGCTGCCCCGGGTAGGCAGCGTGCCCAGTGGGATGGCCGGAGGGATGGCAGCCAAAGCCTTGGCCCCAGGGTTTCGGCTGCCGGCACCGGGTACTGGCAGGGAGGGCTTGCCCGGTTTGGCCTGAGCACGGTGCTGTGCCAACGGTGCTGCAAAAATGCTGTAACATTATCAGCAGCGAATGGCCCTCAGTGTGTCACTTAGAGGAAGCAAAAAAAACAAACAAACCCTGAATAATAGCCAAAACATCTTTTGTGGGACTTGCAGCTTTCTAACTTTATTTAAAAAAGGAAGGAAAAAAGTAAATTTTCCCTGTCAGAGAACTGCTAGCATCACGCAATGGCACTTAGGAATATTATAAACAACTGTGTCAGTTTGTAGAGCTGAGGATGTTTTCCCGCGGCTCGCACAGCTTTCCTCTCCTTGGCGGCAGCAGGATGGCCAGGCTGAGCCATCCGCCCCAGGGCCTGGGAAATAAGGGATTAGTGGAGGGGTTTGGGCAGACGTCAGGGCTTCCCATCGGTGCCTTGATTCCTCCCAAAGCTCTTCTTGCAGTTGCTCTCTGCCCCGCTCCTCGGCCATGGACATCACTCGCCCCGGCTGGTGCCCGCAGTGGTGGAATGGCTCCTTGCCGGGGCTGCCGGTCTCCCCACACGGCTCTGAAACCTCCCCGGCAAAACCCCCCTCCTGCCCCCAATCTGGTCCTCATTTTCTCCCAGACCAGCGCTTTGCCTGTAGCTCTGTGGGATGGCAGGCTGTAAATCAGAGCCCAAGCCTCTGTGGCCGAGCTTTGCACAGCCAGGGCAGCAGAGGAAGACGTTTATGGAGGGGTGGGGAGAAATTATCTCGGCAGCAAAGGAAACTACTCCGGCGGGTGTTGCGCTTGTTGGTCCTTGCTGCACATTCAGTTACGGTTTCTGACACAGGCATGGCTGCTGCACAAAGGATTTTTTTTTCCCTGCAGCTGAGCATCGCTGCTCTGGGCATTGCCGGCTCGGAGCCTTGCATGCAATATCTGAAGATGGATGCGCGCATTCCGCTGGAGGTGCCTGCGAGGGCATCCATCCCTCTCTGCTCCTGTTGTGCTCAGAAGGGAACGGGTCTGCTTCAGGCCTGCTACACAATGCAAAAAAAAAAAAAAAAAAAGGATATACCTACTTTATTCTGCATGTCCAGGGCTGCAAAACATGTGCTGTAGCTGGATTGCTGGCGCTTGCTTTCGGCCCTGCGGTCCCTTACCTGGCAGATGGAGTGTGTAAGACACACCCTGCAATGCTCTCACATCAAGCTGCAGAAGATTTATAAGATCAGTACGTGACTGACAGATAAGGGACTCCCACAGAGCAAAGGCGAGAGCGGGGGAACCAGAAAGCTGTACGCTTGGACTGGATTCAAGGAATTTGCAGCCCCTCTTGTTCAGGCAGGTTCTAATAGAAAATTTGCCAAATCAACCTAACACCATAAAAATGTTTCTTGAGGAAGGGTTGGGGCAGAGATGGGTTTATAAAAAAGACCCACCAAAAGCCCTGTGTCCCACCCTGGTATTTATGAGATGCACACGGAGGGTGTTGATAGCAGAGACATTTTTGTAAGTCAATAAAACGGAAAAAGAGATTCCACTTGGTTAGGAGGGGTGGTGACTTTGAACACATCGAGGGCAATGAAGGAGATCATTCCATTGTTTTAAGATTTCCATAACTCACTGTGCTTAAGCACATAAAAATGTAGACATTTTGGCAATAAAGTTTGGGTAATTTTTGAGTATGAATCAAAAATCTCTCCCTCGTGCTCCTCTCCCCCTTCTGCCTTTTGTTGTTGCTGCAGGCAGCTGCCCCCCCGCTCCGCCCGCTCCACCCCATGGCCTCATGAACGGAAAAATGTCTTCAGCAGAACCTCCCAGCTTTTAATTTTCTAATCTGCAGCATCTGTGCCCAGCCCAGGCGCTCCTGCGGGCTGTCATGGCGTGTCCTTTCCCAGGAGCTCACGCATGCAGGCATGTGCAGGTTGAGATTCTCTTGCCGGGCAGCTCAGCCGGCGGAGGCGGCACCGGCACCGGCACCGGCACCGGCACCGGCACCGGCACCGGCAGCCTCGCCGTTCTGCGGCCACGGGTCACCTCCATGCACCTGGCTCCCGCCACCGCGTGCCGCTGCCTGGGCGAGGGCTCTGGCCGGTGGCTGGAGGCGAGGTGATGGTCGCCCAGGCTGAAAGCGATGCAGGGTATCCCATCACCAGGGCTGCTCATCCCAGCCCAGCAGCACGGGATGCAGAGCCAGGATGAGCTAAATGAGCTGATGCAGCAGCCTGCCTATGTACTCATCAGCACCCCGTTAATTAACGGCGAGGTGGGAAGTCCTGGCCCGTTGCAAGTTGCGGTGAGCGTGGTGGCGGCGGCAGCAGCACCAGGTCCGGGTTCCTGCTCCCACTAAATCCACTTTCCCCAAGCGAAGGGCGTGGGTGGCAGCGAGCCTGAGGCAGAGGGTGGGTGCAGGTCCCTGCGGCACCCTGGGTGCAGGCAGCGAGCACCGTCCCGCTGCGCTGGGGTCAGCAGCTCTTCAAGCCCTGACAGCCCTGGTGACGGCTGCTTCACCGGTGCTGACCTCTTTGACTTGCCAAATGGAAACTTTTTCACCAAGAAACTGGACGGATAGGGTGGATTTTGCACTGCCCTGGGGTGGGGGACGGGCAGGCTCCCCGGGGGGGGTCGGTGCCTGCATTCCCGGGGGTCCCTCCTGCCAGGGCCGGCAGCTCCAGTGGAGGAGGGCTGCTCCTGCACCGGCCATTTCCTTCCAGCTGTTTGGGTGAAGGGCCAAATATTGAGTCCAAATATTTTCCACAAAGAGCAAACCTGTTTGAGTGAAAAAAACCCATTGTTTTGTCAACATCTAATTTTCTCTGGGGAATCAGTTTCCTGGGCAAGGGGGTCTGGCCAGTGCTCCCAGTCCCTCCTGGGCTGCACAGGCAGAAGCACCCATGACCCGGCATGCAGCCAGGCCCACCGCCCCAGCATGGGAATGGTGTGGGATGGGGGGGGAACCGCTCTGCATCCCCCCCAGTGCTGGCTGCACTGTTTCTCCAGAGCACATCACCCTCGCTGCTCTTCCTGCCCCACCGCACACCCGCCCCGCTGCGGGATGGGGCTGTGCCGGTGGCTCTGCCATCCCCACGCCACGGCTGCTGGAGCGTGGCGGTACCGGTCAGCGTGTGTTATGCAAAAGAGCGAGGTTTTAAAAATACAGATGACTGAGAACAAACGCCACCTCCCATCGCCGCCCCAAAACGCTGGTGTGTGTTTGTCAGCGCTAATCACGGCTGACGTTACGAGAACCAGATGATGGCAGAGCCAGGAATGCGCTCGCCCATTAGTCACTTCAGATAAATAGAGTCATCTGTTTCAGCACTACGAGCCTGTCCGAGATGAGTCCGGAGGGGCAGCACATGCGCTCCCGGCAGGAAAACTGCGGGAACCCGGGCGGGATGCGAGGCAGGAGATGGAAGGGCTGTGGGTGACACACACGTGTTGCTGTTACTTCGCCTTGCACTGTGCTTTCAGCCTGCTCCAGGGACAAAAAAGCCACAGAGGTTTCGGCTGCGGTGTAGGGCAGGCGCTGGCGGCGGCAGAGCCGTCGTGCCTGGCGCTGGGCAGCCGGCAGTGACAGTGCGGAGCTGGGGCTGTCGTGATGCTCCGTGTCTGAATCACCCCACTCCTGCCCGAGTGCCAGCAGCTCCCAGCAGGCCCTAGCACTGCACTGCTTGGGCTTCTTTCTTTTTTTTTCTTTCCCTTTTTCCTCTCTGGTTTTTTTTTTTTTTTCAGCGAACAACTTTATTTCCCACTTTGACATTTTCCAGACCCACCTGGGAGCCTGCCTGCCAGAAGGAGAAATGGCACAAGAGGAAATACATCTTCACAGCCTCGAGAGAGGAGAGGGTTGGAATCTGAGTCCGTAAACAGCGTTGCTGCATAGTGAGCAAAGGCAGAGCAGGTTGTGCTCTGGAGAGTGTAACCCCACCTCCGCTGCTCCTCTTCTGAATTAAAAAATAAATAGGAGAAGCGGAGCCTGTTTCTTTGTCCCTCGGGCTGGATGCTGAAGGCTTGCTGGTGCCGTGTGGGGAGCAAGTGCACCAGCCCTGCTGCAAAAAGCAATGGGCTGCGAAAACCCCTTTCACACACTGTTTGGGGAGCTTTTTGTCTTGTGAACCCCCCAGGGACATGCGACGGCTCTGACCTGGCCTGGCCTGGCTGGCACCGACCCGGGACCCACTGGTCCAGCAGTACCTCTGGCTGCCGATCATTGTCGCCGCCCCGACAGCCAGGGACCTGGCACCCACGGCTCCCAAATGCCACCATGGTGGGTGCCAGGACAGCACTCCATGGTGGAGAGGCAGCTGGGAAGAGCAAATCCACAAGCAGGAGATGGGGACCCCCCACCCTGAACTGCCCGGCACACCCAGCATCCCACAGGGTGGGCAGGTACCTGGTGCGAGGGCGTGCAGGATCTCCAGGATGCGGTGCAGGTGGCTTGGAGTAAACTAGCCCCTGGGAGCCGTGCCGGGGTCTCGGCCAAAGCTCACGGCATCTGTCAGCCCGACTGATGCTGTGCAGCACCGCAGGTGCTCCGACGTAGAGGTGAGACTAACCAGCTCCCTGCGGCATGGCCGGGAGGGCAGCGGCAGTGTCCGGGCCGCGGTGTCACGGTCACACGCCGGTGGCACTGACGGTCTGGCCTTTGGTAGCCAGGGCCACAGGACACCTGCAGCGTGTCAGGTTACTGGCCACCCGGCCAAATCCAGTTTCTGCCTCTCTGACCGCATCAGCCTGGTGCGTGGTGATGCCGAGCAGGGAGGTGGTGCAGGGTGGTCACATCGGTGCCCCCCCCCCCACACCTTGTGAAATTCCTCCTGCGCTGAAGGATGGAGAGGACCCGGTGCCTGCTGCTGGCCGAGGGGAGCCCAGGGTGAACCTCTCCCTTCTCGAGCACGTGGGGGCACGGGGCTGCTGGGCGTGCAGGGGGCTCTGAGGATCGCTGCTGCGGCGGGTGCTCGGGGCAGAGTGAGTCCCAGCAGCGCCAGGACACGCGTTTTGCTGCAGAGCCCCATGCAAACGCCTGGTGAACAAGGTCGACATCTGCCTGGGATGGGCTCTGCCGTCACCAACATCCCTACCGCGTGGCCAGCCGGCTGAGCCCACAGCTCTGGGTTGGGACGCGGGGCTCCCGGGGAGTTGGGGAGCTGCCTCTGGTGAGGAGCCACGAGCAATGCCCGTTTCTGCCCCAAACCGTTGGCCTGAATCCTTCCACCGCCCCGAGTGTGGCCACCAGTCTGAGACCCCCGTGGCCCCAGCACCCGGCTGTGAGCCACGTTCTCCTCCGGCCGCCTGCACTGCTGCTGCCCTGGGCCAGCACCGCGCTGCCTTTCCTGCTGCCCACCAGCGGGGTGGTTTGGCTTAACCAGAGCAGCGCTGCAGCGGGGCTTTACCTTTGATTTAAAGAGGTTTCTTCTGGCTTTGAAGAAGGCTGGTTAGAGCGGTGGTTACCAGTGGATGGCAGGGAGGTGTCAAGAAGCTGCTTCCTTCAGTGCATTTCTTCTGAGCTGTTTTCCGCTCTGATCTCTCTCTGTTCTCCTTCCTCGGGCTTGCTGGGTCACTCTCCCTTTCATCAGAAGTGAACTTCCAGCGTTGAAGAAAACCCACTTGAGGACAGGCCTGGGGACAACATGTGCCACGTCAGGGATGGTGGAGATGCTCCTCCACCACAGGGCCAAGCACCCACCCTCGGGTGCCATCCCCTCGGCCGTCCCCGACGCTGTGCCGCACGGGCAGGGTGGGCTGTGCTGCCGCATCCCCGCGGGATCCTCCAGCGCTCGGGGAGGTCCGCACCGTCCCGCCAGCCTGGGGACCCTGCACACGCGCACGGTGCTCCTGCCACGGAGCTTTGTCACGTCTCCTGCCAGCATCAGTGGCCCAGAAAATGTGAAAAATCAATCTGCAGGCACACTGGTGTTTTATTTTATAATGGTCAGTGCCTGATCATGATTAAAGCCCCTTCCCAGCGTTGCTGGTGCTGATACCCAGTAACCCAGGGCTGTCCCTGCTGTGAATTACAGAGGTATGGAGCATAATTTACTCTCCCCACTTCACCCACCAGAGCGCGATAGCATTTTTCTGTGCCTGAAATTGCCAGGATAACCTGTGCATTTGTCATGGCCAGCACTGAAATGATAAATTGGACACGGTCGGGGGGAAGCGCTGCCGGGGCTCCTCGCAGCCGGACCCCGCAGCCTGCGCCGTCCTGCCCCACCACAACTTTTATCCCTTCACCTTTTTTTTCCAATTCACTGAGCAACAACTGTCATGTTTATACTCGCCCCCCCCCCCCCTCCAAGTCCTGCTCTGCCTCAAGGATTAAGCTTTCATCCTTCATTATGAGTTTCTCCCCCAGGCAACATTTTCCATGAAGAAAAAGGAATTTCTGGGATTTTGCTTTTAAGAGATTATGTTACTAAGCATGTGTGTGTTTGTGCCTCGGCGAGGAGCTTTCCCACACATGCGGGCGATTTGTCACATCCTGGGGCAACACAGCGAGTGGGGTGGCTCTAGCGGTGGGGCGGTTTGGGAAGACAGGTCCGTGGGCACTGCCCGGCCCCGGGGGCTCACAGCCCTTCTTCCCCTTCCATCCCTGCATCCTCCTCTTCCTCCCGGACAGTGTTGGCAGCAGGACAGCCACGAGGGCATTCACGGCCCTGTGATGGTGGGAGGGTCTGGCCCCACAGCCCTGGGGACCTGGGGGGGGGGTCCTGCCGCTGCGCTGGTGCAGGGTAACCTGTCTGGGATGGGGGGTACTGGGTGGGCATCGCTGGGGATGTGGGAAAGGAGGGGGCTCAGCCTGGCTCACTGTTTTGGGGATCGCTGCTGTGACCCCGTGGCTTGAGCCAGAATCACCAAATATCGGTGCTCTCCATTTGAGGTCAAACTGCTGTTGCTTCGTGGCTTTCCCCATCGCGATGCTCCTGGGAGGCTTGTGCCTTGGTAGGGCTGGGAGCCACCTCCCGCTCCTGCGGGGCAAGCGCTGACCTCGTTGCACTCTCGCCCGTACTTACACGAAACCTCAGCTACTTACAAGGAGCTCATACCACGCCTGGAGGCTTGGCGTTAAAAATATTTGGCTGTACAGTAACTGTTGAACAAGGTTGTGCTTTCATTGGCAATGGCTCTTGTTATTAAATCCTTTTCAGGAGCTCATCTAAGCCCAACAAATTAACATAAGGGAAACACGATAGCTAATGTCAACCTACCAAAATAATCCAAATCTGTAGTTACAACAGGGAAGACATAAACACGGCCTAGGAAGAATAGCTGCTGCATGTTTAGCTTCAGCATCTGGGCTGCTGCTGCTTAGAAAGCAGTCCAGTTTTGCTAGGAAATAGCTACGGGAAGGTCAGGTGCAGCCCGTGAAACCTGCCAGCCCCTGCCAAACCCTCCGGTGCCCAGGGATGCCGGCACAGGGACCCGCTGGGGCCAGCCCGGGACACGGCCCCGCCACGGAGGAGAGGCAGAACCCCCCTGAGAGCCGTGGCATCCCCAGCCTTGCTCCATCCCGGGGTGCAGACTGGGAGCCCTGGCCCGCTCCGGCCACCTGCGGCTCCCCACCCAGCGCCCCAGAGCCTGGACCGCGGCCGGACCGCCGGCTGACGGGCAACGGCTTCACTCGGTGAGTCACAGCACTGAGTCAGAGCCGGCTCATCCTCAGCGCATTAAATACCGCTTATTTTACATGTTCTGGGGGACAACACCAGGATACGTTCCTAGAGAGATAAGAAGCTTTTCTGTTGCTTCGACTGTAGCCATTACATGCAATAATTAAGCTGCGATAATTGGCGATTGCTTACTCTGGATGCTCGAGCGTGGCCAGCGCACAGCTCTGCTGCCGGAGCAGCTGCCATGACCCTGCTGTTGGGAAATTAAACAATTACCAGCTCTCCACTGCCTTTTGATAAGTTGTTTTCAACCTTCCTTAAGAAGTCAATACATAAATAGAAATAGTAGACTCTGCAGAGCTCAAACACAAATGGGAAAGTACATTGGGAAAAGACTCCTAAACACACAGGCAGCCCAAGCACACGTAGCCTGCAGACCACAGCACCCCCCCAAAACAGGCGTAACAGTAGGTCTATATCACACATGCAGACACACACTATTGTGGATATTAAAGAGCCTAAATCTGATTAAAGCCTTTCTATCCCCACCAGTGGTCAATTCCAGAAACCAGCTCACCCAGGAGGCCGAATTCATTTCATCCCCAAAGTCTAATTAAAGCCATTAGTGTATTCCTTGTCTTTCTGATAAGATCAAAGCATTCCAAGAGCCAGTCATTACCTTATTTTCAAGACAATTATACAATGTATAGCATCGATTTATTCTGCCTCCAGCTGTATGCATTTATCTCTGTCTATCACGGGGTAATCGGTACCATCAGACACAGCCCAGCCCGGGCTCTCAGCTGACAAGGGCCCGTGCTCGCCGTCCTGGGTTTCTTTTCCACCCTCGGCTGCAAATTAACATCCGAGGCAGCGCGTGGTGTCCAGACCCCAACTCCCACGGCCACGGGCCACGTCCAGGCTACTATGGCGGTACTCAGGCAGCCGGCGACGACCTGCTCCCACAGCACACGCCGGGGCCGTGGAGAAGTGGGGATGCCCCGCGGCTTCAGGCAGGAGGACGTTGGCTCTGCGGAGGCGCGAAGCCCGTCCTTGCGATGGGGACCCGTTACCCACCCGAGGTGCTTTGCCGAGTCCCGCGTTGCCGCAGCTCAGCACCGGTGGGGG
>JANZLQ010000055.1:947181-969215 GCA_026212715.1 Elanus axillaris
TGCAGCCTGTGGGGAAGACCATGGTGAGGCAGGCTGTCCCCCTGCAGTCCATGGAGGTCCATGGGGGAGCAGATCTCCTCCTGCAGCCTGGGGAGGACCCCATGCCGGAGCAGGGGGATGTCTGAAGGAGGCTGTGACCCTGTGGGAAGCCCGCACTGGAGCAGGCTCCTGGCAGGACCTGTGGCCCCATAAAGAGAGGAGCCCACGCTGGAGCAGGCTCCTGGCAGGACCTGTGACCCTGTGGGGGATCCATGCTGGGGCAGTCTGTGCCTGAAGGACTGCACACCGTGGAAGGGACCCACGCTGGAGCAGTTCATGAAGAACTGCAGCCTGTGGGAAGAACTCACATTGGAGAAGTTCATGGTGGACTGTCTCCCGTGGAAGGGATCCCACGCTGGATCAGGGGAAGAGTGTGAGGAGTCCTGCCCCTGAGGAGGAAGGAGCAGCAAATACATGTGACAAGCTGACCCCAACCCCCATTCCCCATCCCCCTGCGTTGCTCAGGGGGAGGAGGTAGAAAAAATCAGGAGTAAAGTTACATCCAGAAAAAAGAGAAGGATGGGGAGAAGGTGGTTTAAGATTGTTTTTATTTCTTATTACCCTACTCTGATTTTATTAGTAATAAATTAAATTAATTTCCCTCAAGTCGAGTCTGTTTTGCCCATGATGGTAATTAGTAAATGATCTCTCCCTGTCCTTAACTGGATGCACAAGCCTTTTGTTACATTTTCTCTCCCCTGTCCAGTTGAGGAGGGGGAGTGAGTGAGCAGCTGCGTGGTGCTTAGTCGCAGGCTAGGGTTAAATCACAACAGTTGCATTAAAAGAAGCGTGACCAGGAGATGGAGGGAGGCGACTGTCCCCCTCTGCTCTGCTCTTGTGACACCCCACCTGGAGTACTGCATTCAGGTCTGTGGCCCCCAACATAAGAAGGACAAGGACCTGTTGGAGTGGGTCCAGAGGCAGGCCACAAAAATGATCAGAGGCTGCACCACCTCTAGAGAGTTTGGGTTATTTAGCCTGGAGAAGAGACGGCCCTGGGGAGACCCTATTGCAGCCTTTCAGTACTTAAAAGACGGCTTTCAAGAAAGCTGGGGAGGGACTTTTTACAAGGGCATGTAGTGACAGGATGAGGGATAATGGCTTTAAACTGAAAGAGGGTAGATTTACATTAGCTGTAAGGAAGAAATTCTTTACTGTGAGGGTGTTGAGGCACTGGAACAGGTTGCCCAGAGAGGTTGTGGATGCCCCATGCCTGGCAGTGTTCAAGCCCAGGTTGGATGGGGCTTTGAGCAACCTGGTCTAGTCAAAGGTGTCCCTGCCTATGGCAGGGGGCAGGGCTGGAACTAGACGATCTATCTTTAAGGTCCCTTCGAACCCAAACCATTCTATAATTAAGATGTAAATTTTGGTTATAAGAATCTCTGACTTATACTCTTCTGTAATGGTTCGCTGCCATCTCACACTCAATATGGATTAAGTTTTCAAATACTTGTCTTCTTGCAAGGCAGACATGCAGCATATTTCAAGTCCAACAGCCAGTGTCTGGCAGAGCATCACACACTTAGGCACTTAATGAATTTTCAAAAGTCACAAAAACTTATTTTGTACAATGCTACTGAATTAATTAACAAATTCAGCTTATGTCCTGTTTGCATCAAATGCTTTCTGGGACATCCGTTTAAGAAAGTATGTTTTCCAAACTCTGCTTAAAACACCATTTATTTCACCTGTACTCTTACTCTGGATGATTGCATACTCACAGTTTCAGGCTGCATCTCTACTTTAGGACTTTTGACTGACATTTTCTTGAGTATGCCTCCCAGCCATCTGCATTATCACCACTTAATTTAGGCCAGACACTTCAAAGAGCAAAGATGTTATGTCTTTACAAATTGTAGTCACATACCACTAATATTAGACTAAAACTGTCCTAACTTTAATTAAAATAATGTAGTTCCCCAGAGGTCATGATTATGCAGCACGCCCACAATAATCATTCTGAGTGCCACACTTACACACTCAAATTTGAATGATGATGCTGATCAGGACACATTATTTCCCTATAAACAGTTACAAAGAGAAAGACTGATGGAAAGAGATTATACTTTTCTGTTAACAGTTTGTGCTACAAGGTATTATCACAATTACACAGAGTTTTGTGCTTTTTTAGCATGTACCCGCTAGTTTCCCTGAAACAGGTCTGAAATAGTGTAATACTTTCAAAAGTACTTCATCCCTGCTGTAACTATAGCTCAATAATAACCCTAATCACTGTAATAAATAACCTGATATATTACACATTTTAAACAGCTTAGATGAAGCCTGACTACCTAAGGAGACTTCCAAGACATGTCACTATTGGCCATAACAAAGAGCTCTTGGTGCAAGCCCCTTTACTATGCAACTCATTCGTAAAATATCACAGTGAACATCCCATTTGTTATACAGAGGAATACAACCCATTTTACATTTCATTTAACTCTCCATTTTCCAAAACCTACATGAAGGCAGTACAGACTGTACAGCTTCAATGGTACAGCAGAGTAATTCACCCTGTAACACCTGCTAAGCACATATAATTGAGATAAAAGGCAAATATTTTAGTTGCAGAGGAATTAGGGTATATTACTTCTCAGAGTGTATATAAGCAATGGTGTCTGAGTAACACAGAGTTGAAGGTGGCTGCATAAACCCATACTAGCCTGAATTTAAAAGTTGCATCATCACTGATCCACAAAAGTTTTAACTGGTTATCACATTTATTTCTTTACATTGTTCAGTATTCCCTCATGAAAAAACAAACAAACAAACAAGCAAACAAAAAAAACACCAAACCCCCAAAACCTGTAAAAAAGGACTTATATAATAAAAATAAGCACTTCAGTTTCTTCTTCCCAGCATTTATGGTAGAGCTAATGGAAAGCAGTTATTTTAAAAAAATATGTCAGAGCGTTATTATTGTTGTTTAAAATATTTCAGGGAAGGCAAATCCAAAACTTTCTGTAGCAATACTCAAAACCTTTAATAAGTAAGGAAAAAAAGAGAAGAAATTTAGAAGAAATCCACAATTACAATGCCACAGACAAAAGAATCCATATCATCACTATGCAGAATGCACAAATGAACCAAATGCATTAGGGAAACAAAAGACAAACAAACCAAAGTGAAAACATTCAAGCTGAAAGTTAATGAAATAAGCCAGCAACCTGGAGACAAAGATTTAACTTCCTTAACTCAAGGCTTCATTAATACTGATGCATTTGAAGATCGCAAAGGGTTTTTTTTTGTTTTGTTCAGATGATAAGGCATGGGCTTTTGGGAGACTTCTAATTCATCTAAGAAATATCAATTCTGAATGAAGAAAAAAAATCTGGGATGAAACTACATTTTAGAACCATTGAAAAGTACCTGAAATGGTTGCTGCTGGGATGAAAAAGCAGCAGAAACATTTGGAGGAAGCTGGGTTGCTATAGCGACAGGAGTACCAGTCTGCCCATCCTTTCCTGTCACAACCTTTACCTGAGAGAAATATTTTGGGAAAAAAAAAAAGAAGGGAGAATCATTTTCTTTTTAAAAGTTTTTCTGCTTTTTTTTTTTTTTTTAACTGTTCAACACACTCATTTTGTACTGATGGTACCTCACTGAAGAGGGGATTATAACTAAACCACCATCAGTGCAGCTTGGTTTGAGCGCAGGCCATTTTTGAAGAGTTCTGTCTCACTTTTAATAGCAGAACACAGTGCAGCCTTGACTATTTATAGTGACTTCTTGCCACTGGAAACCTTTTCTTAAATCCAGTTAACATAAAAGTGTGTTTTAAGTTTAATGATTGCTGCTCCTATTGGACAACAAATTAGCATGACAGACAGTTTGAACTTAAGAGAGCTCCAACATTTATTTAAGCAATGAGCACAGCCACCATTCGCTCTCCCCTTGAATTCCCAAAGTGATCAACCTTTCCAGGCAAGGGATGAAGTGCGTTGCTTTAGCAGAAAGTGATAAAGAGAAGGGAGGGGGAAATAAAAGAGAAGAAGACAAAAAAATACAAAGAAAGAACATACTCAAAAGATGTCTTAATCTTTCAAAAAGATTCATCATCTGAAAACACGTAAAGACTTCTGCTGTTGCACTTTGCAAAATTCTCCAGCAGTTAAATGGACAAGCAGCTTTCACAAACAAAAGATGACCCATCACAAAAAGGCAGTGAGTACAGCAAACTCCAAACCCGAAAGACCGAGGGGTAGAGCCTCAACTGATGTAAATTGTAGTAGTGTCACTGACTTAAAGAAACCTATATAATTTACACCCGCTAAAGATCTCTCAAAATGTACATACTGTAGTTCAAAATACCTGGTATTTCAGCTGACAAACACGCAACTCAACAAGAACACCTAAACAATTTGACAAAATACAAACCAGGTGAAAAGAAGATATTGAGTATCCACTGTCAATAAATTACAGTAACAGGCTAGCTTTTATGTTACTACATACAGAAAGAAACTATTCCTTCCAAAATTATCAATAACTATCACAAGCAGAAATACCTCTTTCCTAGTCAAGAAGTTTAGACCACAAAGGAATTAACAAATTAAACTTCAGCTGTTATACTGTCAAAATTTCCCACAAATTCCAACTGAAGATATGATTGCTAATGATTCACACCTAAGAAAGTCATCAATTTTCACTAAAGACACTCATTTCTGGCAGACACTTCAAAGCAACATGAGTTTCTTTATGTAGCAGGTTTGATTTGGTTCTTTACAAACTGGCAACTATGCACCAATACATATTTTTTCAGATTTTAAAAGATATTTATGAGTGCCAAGTGATTCAGTGGCACCAGTTATAACTACCCTGTTGCAACCACTTGCCACGTAGGCTTGCAGGTAGGGTCTGCCCTAGACAGGCAATGCTCCAGCACCCATGGGGTGCTGCAGGTCAAGAACTACACGAATGGGTACAAACATGCAGGAGAAGTTGCAAGGCATCTGTCTGCAGCAAGCTTATTTCAAGTCCTTTGCCATTAATAAACAAGTGAATTCACGTTAGTAATTGTAAACCTTTGCATAAATGACAAAGTTAACTTGTTAATGTCCAGTCTCTAAGCTCTATTTGTTTAATCATTTAGACAGCCGTACATGCACAGAGCTCTAAGACAGCCTAAGTAACCCAATTCATTACTATGGACCCACATACATTACGATTCATATGTTCTCTCTGAGTAATTACATTAATTCAAGTTTTTTGTTGGCAACAGCAACACTGAACATCAGTAACATCTATGGTTAGAAATCACACGAGTCAAGTAAAGGTTACAAGACTCTTACAAGACTTTTTGCTCATTCTTTTTTGGTTTGCGTAAGTCTAGTAAGTGAAATTTAATCTATGATTCCTATTAATATTCATTCTGAGAGCTTAAAACAGCTTCCACACCAATGCCATCTTTATCTGTGTACTGGCTTACATACTAACTAGGACAGTGAAAGCTCCTTTCACCTCTCTATTCTTTGCTTTTAAATACATACATCTAATGGCACGCTCAAACTGGCCTGTCAAATCACACTACCTAGCAGAACTGCATTCTCTCAGACCATTTAAAGAAAAATTGTCATACTTCATCAAGTAAAAATTATTTCTCAGGTAGCGTCACATTCTCTAACACTTCACAGTCTAGGTGCCACAACTTCATCTACGATTTTATTCCAAAACGTTAGCCAACAGATTTCTTACCTCATCATTGATGACCTCAGATTGTTCTTCCTCTTCTTCCTCCTCCAGATCCAAGTCATTTTGCCTCAGGTATGCTTGCAGTGGAACACAATGTTTCTTCTTAAAAGCTAAAAAGTCCATCATATTCCCTTGAAGATGTTGCAGGAAAAACAGTTCAATCAAACATTCCTTAAAAGTTTCCTTAAGAATTTCCATCTGCTTGTGGTGATGATCCAGACATTGTTTTCTCATTTGAGCAGTCTCTTGGTTGGCAGGAGGAATCTCCTCCAATTTTTTGGGTTGTTTTTTCACCGTCGTATTAACTGTAGGAGTAAGAGGAAGACTCGACAGCCCCTGTGGTACAGTGGCCCGTGACGGACTTGTGGGAGGAGGCGGTGATGTCATTCCAAATGCACTAGGTCCTCCAACTCCTGCTATCAGTCCACCAGAAGTCCTGTCATATCCAATGGGTCTACCCAGCTGCTGTCCTTGAAGCACTTGCTGCTGTTGTTGCATGAGTTGCCCTTGGATAATATTGCTGATTTGGGGTGGCAAGCTGGTGGTCGTAATATGGCCCGGGCTAGTCAAAGATTGCATATTTGCTCCGCTAGCTACAGGACTCTGAGGACCAAGATGATGAATGGTGCCACCAGACTGCGAATGAGGTTGTGAAAGCCTGCGCTCCCGTACCGTAGCAGGTGTCCCAGAAGACGGAAGCTGTACTTGTGCAGCAGCTCCTTGAGCAATTTGTGCAATTCCCGGTCCTTCTTGATACACAAAGTGTCCACCGTTTGAAGGACTCAAGCTGATTTGTCTCACAAGCACACTAGCATCTACAAATCCTCTAGTGGGGCTCTGGCTGCACATACCCAAGCCAGGGCCTGGAGTGCCTGCCCGAACATTTGGTAACGTTTGCACTGGCACAGGGTTAGGCTGTGTAGGGCTTTGAGACTGAACTTGTTGCGGCAGCGGTGAAGTGACTTGAATATACGATGGGGATCCATGCTCAAACCGCCTCTGCTGAGGACTGAACTGAAAACTCGGTGATGTTGGGTTTGGAATTGGCAATGGGGTAAGCGTTATCTGCTGGTTTCCTGAAGCCACCGGTCCAACATTTTGCAGCGTGATGTTCACATTCTGCCCAGCTACTGGACTTCGACTCATTATAAACTGTTGTATTTGGTAACTGGGGGACTGGGGTGCAGATGGACTCGCAGAAGGTGCAAAAGAAGCTGCAGGTGACTGGGGTAAATTCGCCTGTTGCTCTTCTCCCTCACTGCCTGTGAAGGACCTGGACCTCTGGAGCTGGCGCTGGGCATTCTGAGGACCATTACCATGGTGCATCCTCACTGTTCTAGGTTTTTTACAGTATACACTAAAGAAATACACAAAACCAGAAATTCAGGGAAGGTGAAAATATTTCTGCAACTGAAGCTATTTAGTTACTATTTGAAAGTCTACCTTATAGTAAGAACTCAGTTATTCCGTCTTTGCAGTTATTTAAAACGTTTTTTACATCCTCAGTCAATTATCCAAAACCCTCAGCACCACAAAAACTCATTTAAATCTCCCATACGTTTCTCTAGCTAACAAAGTGCTGTTGAATAGTTTTACAAATGATACGTTCCTCTTAGCTAGTTAGACGGACTTCAAATAATTTTAAAAAGTACTTCTTCCCTTTCTGTGGAACTTCAAGAATCAACAGTCTCTAACACCAAAACTATCTACTCTTTTTTGTGTTCATTATTTCCCATGTTTCAGTGCTTTTAACGCTTAATACAGTGTTCTTGAAAACACAACAGTCGCTTAAAATGTACAGTACATTTCTTCAACAGGAACTAAAAATACAATAAAAATGGACACAGATTATTCAACTTTATTGCTCTAGGTACTGAAGAAAAAAAATACATCATGAAAAATCTCCCTACCAAATCATCTAGATGTTTGAGAAAGTACTGTTCTTGATACTTAACTCTGCCTTCTCTTTCCCTCAGGACACTAACTGCTTAGAGATGAAAATAAATCCAAAACTGCTTTTCATTTAAAATGCTTTTTATTGAGCCAAGCTATCCAGAAATCCAAAAACATTCTGGTTTTCTATTTCAGTCACTGACAAACAAAAATTCCACTGCCATGCACTGACAGATAGATTCAGTGCTGGGTGTCACATACCAGCAACAGCAAAAGAAAAACAAAGCCTGGGTTTTTTTGTTGTTTTGGGGTTTTTTTTTTTTTATTTTCAAAATCTCTATCATATTTTGAAAACAACAGTTTCATTTTTGGCATTTCAGGCCAAGCGCACACACACACAGCTACGCTGCCATGTCTCTTTCCTCCCAGCTCCGAGTTAGTTACAAGTGGCAACGGGCAGCGGCACATCCAACGCGGCAGCACTACTGGAAAGGGACGCGATGCAGCGGCTGCCTGCCCGCCCCGCTCCTCGTCCGTGGCCGAGGAAGGGAAACACATCCCAACCCTTCGGCTCCCCCGTCCTGGGCTATCTGCAGCAATCTGCTCAAGCCCTGCGGGGGGGGGGGGGGGGGGATATTCCCTTCCTTGCCCCCGGGAAAAGAGCCGGCTTCCCGGGAAGGTGAGGAAGCGGAGCAGCGCTGTCACACACGTGCTAGCGACAGGAGGCTGCAGAGGAGGAAAGGGGGCTGCCGGAGAGGACGGCACCTCACACTCCAGGGAAGTACCGCGGCGCGCAGCCTGCCCAGGGACTAAGAGGCAGTGCTGGACAGGTTTCCCCCCTCCCGCTCCTCGGAGCTCAAGTCTGAGGGAGATCCCTCTGCAGCGCGGGAAAGAAAGAAAAAATTCCGCTCCTTACAGGCACCTTTACCAAAAGATTTAATAATACTGCAGCACTTCGCGGTATTGTGACTCCTTCATAGTCCTGGTACCAAATAATTAAGATTCCGGCGATACCACCTATCGCCAGCAACGAAGTCTTATTATTTTAATTACCTATACCTCGCTAACATTTACGGCCCAAGTGAAAACACTTAATTAATTACAGGCTGATAAGGAAGCGTCACCAGCGCGCTGCCGGCCTCCGCCTGCCCGGGGAGAAGGGATCGCCTTTTGTGTGCGAGAGCCGAACCGTGCGAACGGCCCGGGCCCGCGGCGCCCCAACTTCGCGCGGGGCTTCCCCCGCCGAGGCCCGCGCGGGTGGCCCCCCGGCAGGGGCAGCGCCGGGCTGGACCGGGCCGGGCCCGGCCGCGCGGAACGGGGCTCCGCCGCCGCCGTAGCAGGAACCGCAGCCCCGCCCGCCCCACAGACCTGGCCGCCGCCGCCGCCACTACCGCGCCGCTCCGCTCCCCATCCAGCCGCCCCGCCCCTTCGCGCCCGCCTGCTGAGGGACGGCACAACCGCCAATCAGACCCGCCGCCGGGCCCTCCCGCGGCCCAATCCGCCTCGGGGGAGGCGGGGCGAGGGCGTGGGCCGGCCGGCGGCGGCAGGAACAGCCAATCAGGCGTCGGAACCGGGGCGAGGAGGGCGGGGCGGGGGCTGAAAATCCCTTTTGTTCGCGGCGGCGGCGGCGGAGCGAGCGGGCGGCTGTGATTGGCGCGTCACTTCCGCCGCGGGCGGGCGGGCGCCGCTAGCGAGGCAGCTCGGGCCGTGGGCGGGGCTCGCCGCCCCCGCCCTCTGTCGCCGGCCCGGGCGTCCCGCCTGGGCCCGAGCAGCCCAGCGGGCGGGTCCGTGTCCCCCGTCCCCCCCCCGGGGCGCGGATTGTCGGCCCGGGGCCGGCCTGCGGCCCCCACAAGGCCGTGAGCTCCCCTCACAGCGCCCGGGGCCGGGCCCCGGCCCCGCTCTGAAGGCTGGCGGCTTGGCCGAAGGGTGTTCGACGGCACTTCTGGGCGCTCTGTGGAGGAGCACGAGGCCTGTGCCGCTCTGCGGGGTGACTCTCCCGGGCAGGCCGCGTCGCTGTCGCAGCTTTCCTCTCAGCCAGGCTGTGGTGGCAGAAGCAGGGGCCGCCCAGGGGTACCGTGTTTACCTTTATTTACCTGCTGTCAGCTGAGGAAAGAGCCCAGAGGACGTTGGAGGCTGTTGCTGAAGGGAATGTGCCCCAGCCGAAGCGTGGCCGCTGCTGGGCAGCTGACACTGTGGAGGGCAGCAGGTTTTTTTCGCTGTCGGAGCCGCTTACCCAGCGGTCTGCTAAGCCAGAGCGGCAGCTGGAATGGGAACTAACCCTTTCTGTGGAGAACGCGGCAAATCGTTCCGTCTCTGACCTTCCTACGAGATGTGCTTGGCATCACTAATGCGCTCAGTTCTGAAGAGCCGAAAACGGCTTTTAGTGGCCTTTCCCACCGTCAGCAGTCTGACTGCGGGGGAGCGCTGGCTTCGCACGCGCTGCAGCGCCGGGCCTGCGCTGTCAGATGGTGACATGTGCTATGAAACCAGCAGTTTCTGAAGTAGAAATTTGTGAATCCACTGTAAAAAGTAGTGTCGCATAGTGACAGGACTTCACACAGTGCCAATGCCAGCAATAAACCTCACCTCTAACCGTTGCAGTCCCCTGTCTAGTATGTTCAGAAGAAGACAGTTTTGTCTAGACAGGGTTGTCTGAGCATTATTTCCCAGCCTTGATAAATGCTGGAACTTTTGCAGTGCCTCTGGGGTAGTAATCTCAGAGCCCAGGGGAAAAGAAAAGCACGTGGGTTACTTCTCCTGAGCTGTGCTAGGCTGTAGGTGCCCTTGTGGCACTGCCAAGCAGCTGGTAGGTTAAGACCTCTAATTGTAATTACCTTTCTCTTACGCTGCGCTTCTCTTGGCTCTCTGCTTTTCACCTGTTGTCTCTTCTTTTATCCTTGGAATATGGTTTTAGGGCAGACAACCTTTCATCACGTACGTGAAAAATGGTAGCAGCTCATATCAAGGTTCTGGCTTGCGGGCTTTTCTTTACTTTCTATGCACCATTTTCCACCCCCACGAGAGAAGTGATGGTGCTGGGTGAAGCCCTTGGAAGACCAAGGATGGGCTGGAGAGGGTGTAAAGAGGAGGGGGATGCTCCGAGGAGGCCGGGCAGCTCTGGGGGAAGGGGTGGCTGCTGGCAGAGGGAGACCTGCCGTCTGCAGGACGGTGGCTGTCTGTCTGTCAGTGGCTGGAGAAAAGGGGAAGGGGACTACTGGAGTGCCACAAATGAAGGAAGTCAGGCAAAACAAAAGCTGACTTAACTCACCACATCCTGCTGGTGCAGGACACGGATCCTGCCGGGGAGATCTAGGCTGTAAGCTGGCACAGCATTGCATCTCATCTCACCACCCCCCCCGCCCCCCAAAAATGGGCTTTAGGGAAAAAAGGGGGTAGAGACCGAGCACCATACCGACTGCTCACGGCCGGGGCGGGGGGGGGGGGGGATTCCCGCTTGCACATCGCTGGGATGAACTTCCATTCCGACCCGGGCTTTCCCAACCACCTACACTTTGGCATCGGCTTTAAGAAGCCGACAGCGTTTCGAAACCAAATGCTTCCAAGACGATCCAAAAACGCGGCGAAGGCCCCTTGTTGCGGCTCCGGGCACCGGCGGCAGCATCTGGCGGGGAATTCCTTCCCCGGGAAGCACGGGTGGATTTGGGATTTGCCTCGTCCGCGTGGCTGGAGCTCCCTCCCGTGTCGGCCGCGCTCGCTGCACGGCGGGGGCGGCGGGAGGAGCCGCTGCTGCCGAGGGGCTGAACGGAGCTTTGATTCTCCGGGAACTGCTGCCCTGGCAGCGTTTATCCAAATACCACAAAACATAACGAAAACGTTATTTATGCTCGCATGCGAAAATAGCAAGGAAGGTTTTGTATTTCCAGGTTGGCATCGACTATCCGTGTGATAACGTCTGCTAGCTGGTCATTTCTGATGTTGCTGCAAACACAGGATCATAGAATCATTTAGGTTGGAACATTCCTGTCGCGGCCCGATCCTGCTCTTGGAAACACAGGAGAAAGGAGAGCTTTGTGCGGAAAGAGCTTTGCGTGAGGCTGATGGCTGACTGGCGATGAATGGAGCGTGTAAAGGTCACAGATGCACGAGTTGCATCAGGGAACATCTGGCACCAAAAGCTTCTCTGTTCTGGGGCTCAGTGAGGACATTCGATGAACCCAGCACAGCTGAAGAGCAAACATCTGACGGGACTGGGTGTCCTAAACGTCCTAGGCGGTCTCAGGGAGGGCAAACTAAACAACTGCAGCCTTGAAACCCAGCAAATTAGCACAGATGAGAGAAAAAAAAAAGTTTCTTAGCAGAGCCCATATCCCCATGCAGAAAAAATGCTGGTCTGCGTTTGTGGGGGAAATAAATCAGCTGCACAGAAGGAGGAGGCTTTTCAGGTCTGGAACACATCCCTCTCCAGACTGTCTAGCCACCGTCTTTTTGTTTATTATTTGTAGCATGCAGCTGATTGCCAGGTGTGTCAGATACGGGCAGAAAAATGACATACCTGCCCGAGAGTGCGTGCAGCGTGGATTTCTGATGTAAGGAAACAGCAGAGAAGTGCCAAGGTGAGGGCAGATACAAATCACTACAGTACCTGCCCCTATGTCAGGGTAAGCACAAGTACGGGCAGGTGGTTCTGGTTTGCCCGTATCTGTTTATAACATGTGACACGAGTCAAAGATAAGAGCAAGCGGCTCTTAAGGGTTATGCGGGGATGGCTGCGGGCTGGCTCTAGCGGGGGTCCCGTGGGACCAAGGCTGGGAACGGGAGGTCTCGGCTTTGCGGGGAGCCCAGAGGAGGAAATGGGCCTGGGGTACAGCCCCCCCCAGCCAGCACGGTGCAGGCTCGTGTCACGCTGGAGAACAGTACCAGCCAAAAAAGCTTCAAACCAGAAGCCAAAGAGGAGGGAACACAATGGTAGGAGAAAGGAGATTTCTCCTGAAGTATCACAGGCAAGAGATAAGCCCCAAATACAAACAATTAGAAAGAAGCACATCTGTCATGTTTGTGATGCTGTCGGAACAAGAATCCATCTGGGAAAAGAGCCAGCCCTGCCTCCCTGGGAGTTATATATTTTTTCTTTTTAAATATTGTATGACATCCATCTCTATAGCTGTGTGTTGTCTATGCTGGCATGTGGGTGTGTATTTCTGAAGGCTCCCCGTATTAGCAGAAGATCTATGGTCTCATTCTAGAAATTTTGCCGCTATAAAAGTATATTGTTTTTGACTGAATGTTTTTTTCTTCTCTCCTGAAAGTCTAGAGCCGTGTAAAATAGCTTCATAAAACTTGTAGGGCTTTTTAAAGTAGAAGTTACTGCCTTGCGTTGCTTTTAAAAATGCACCCTTGATTTTAAGTGTTGGGGTATTGTTTGCTTTTAAACAAGTGAATGCTGAAGAGATGCTATAAACTCCTTTTTTATTTTGTTGCTTATTGAGAAAAATCCAATTACTCCCGAGGAAAACAGAAATGAAGCATTTCATAAAAATATATGGTATATAAGCAAACAAAGCCTCAGTCTTCCAAAGTAAGAGTGCAAAAAAGGGAAAATCCTTTCAGCATTATCCCTTGGGTAAACACTCTCTCCTGGGAACACTGCAGTACCCAAATTACCAGCACGAGCCCTTCCTCTGCACCAGAAAGTCCTTTGACCAGCATCGCCTCGCTCGGGCAGGAGTGACGGCTGCAGGAGCGCTGGATCCAGCCCCTGGGTCCCTGGTTGTCTCTGGTGGCTGCTCAGTGGCTCGTCAGGGAGGAGGTCTCAGCCCAAATGCTGCCAGACCAGCATCCCCCATAGCACAGACCGGCCACCCCCAGCATCGGACCCGGACGGCAGGGATGTGGGTGCAACGCTCCCCACCGTGCCGGAGTCAGGCTGCCAATGCCATAGGGCCGTAGGGGCTGCCGCTGCAGGCAGCCCTCCTTAGTACGAATGTCAGGATGAAACCCACGCGGGAGATCTTGGTGTTGCTCCCAGCCTCTGTTACGACCTTGTGAGAAAAGACGCTCGGCTCGGCTCAGCAGGGAAGTGACTCTTGGCCAAGGTTTCCCTGCCTGTGACGCCAGGCTACCGCTGCTTACGTCTCTCGAGTGTTCTGCCTTTCAATGAAGTGCTGGAGTGAGCATATTAGAGCAGCTAAGAAGCAGCTCCAGTCCAATGGATGTTTGGAAAACCCGTTTTCCAATCAGGCAATTTGCAATTTCAATTGCTAAGTGTTCCCCTTTCATTCCTTGGCACTCTAGCTCCACCTGAATTGGCTTTCTCAGCGCTTCAGAAAGGCTTATGTTACATTATGTAAGATTTAACAGCCATCACTTCTCTAAAGGTAATACAGAAATGTCTTTTTTATGGCACAAGAGGGAGATTTCTCATTTGGGAAGCTCATTCTTTGTTGTTACCATATGACTGCTTCGGTGCATCCTTCATGCAACTTTGATCTAATAACTAATTTTTTCTATGAAAAAACTAAAAGAAATTTTGTTGTTATTTCTGATAAATGGAAGTACTTGCTGAATGGAAATAAAATTTGCTTCTTTACCTCTGTATGTACATATCATATGTATTCATACATACATATTTAAATATAAAGACCCCTCAGGATGCTGCCTGCATTCAGATAATTCTGCAGCTGAACAAACTGGTGGTTATGTCTCCAGTAATGACTTGTTTGCCCCCAGCTTTGCTCTGCACATGCTGTCTCACGTGAAGCTGACAGATGAAGTCCTCACCCAGCCCCGTCACAGACCCAGCTCAGGAACCACCCCAGGCTTCCTGATCTCTTCAGATAATTCCTCTTTCTCTCCGTGAGCATTTATTCAAGCACTGGCCATTCACGCAGACTTAATGTCCCTTTGCTAGGAGCAGAAGGGCAGGCTGGAGGAGCAGCCGGAGCAGCGCTGGGCCCATCCATGCATCCTGCAGCCTTTGCTTCCGAGCATGTGGCATTGAACTCCCTCCCACGGGTCGGCTTGTCCAGCCTTGCTGGATGACCTGGGCAGGAAGCTTCTTGCCGCACCTAAAATATTAATTACAGGCAGCGAGAAGAAATGTCACTTTGCTCTCCTGAACCTCTTTAGCAATTTACCAGGAAAAAGCACCCCAGGAGCTGCTGGCTTAGTGGATGACTTTCCCGACAGTGATTGAACGCTTTGATAAGAAGCAGGAGTTTGTTTGCCACCTCATTTACCATGCTGGGGTCTTTCTGCAAAGCACATAATACTGTTCTTACCAGACCAAGGCGTAAAAGAAGTAGAAAACAGAAATATACTTGGAAATTACCCTCACCTAACAACACAGCCCAGGGTCTCGCTTTCTTTGAATTACCCTACGCTCCCTGTGTTGGGAAATTGCTTTTTCTGACGGACGATTGCTTGCCAAAGCCCTGAGACCCTGATTGATTTCTGTGCCTCTGCAGTTGGGAGAGCAGAGCAGAGAGGAGAGAAGCATGAAAACCAGGACGAGAAATGGGAAGGACAAATTCTCCCTGAACTGACCAAGCAGCGGGATGGCTGGCTAATGCTTTCTAATCATCCCTCTAAGTGGAAAGGGGGGGGAAGACCAGGAACTGTGAGGTGCTCACACAGCTTCATGGCAGCAGCAGTGTAAATTAGTCCTCGCTTTCAAAGCTCGCAGCAGTTCTGGGTCCTCCCGCAGCCCTCCCACGCGAGGCCGTCCTTGCGACGGCAGGTGTCTGCTAGGAAAACGCAGTCTTGGGAGCTCATCTCTGAGGGCTGGCTCTTACAGAAATCCCGGGACTAGGATGGATCATTTTGCCAAGGGACCACACAATTTTAAAAAAAAAAAAAATCACACTATATCTGGAACAGGCTTGTTAGCCAGCAGTGACAGTAAACTTAGGTAGAAGCTTGCCAGAGATGACATGAGCCACAGTGTAGGAGCAAGCTGTCCTAATGAAAGGAATCCAGCTGTTCTGCACAGTGACAGAGCTGGGAAGAGACAATTCTTCAGCAGTCCTCCAGTTTACTTTCAGTTGATGTAAAAGGCATTTATTAATCAAATTATTCCAAAAGACAAAACAAGCTTATGAGCATCAGCTCCTTGGCCAGTCCAAACTTCCAAGAAGTTTCTTCCTGTTGTAGTTTAAATACTTTTTATTGAATTAGCTAGGCTTGGGAGCGACCATACCAAATTTTGATTTTCTGAGAGGTTTTCTGAATCTGAATTTGTGAATATTGAAGGTCCTTGCACATTTCTATTTTATTTCCTTTGCCCGGTATCTCTTTTGCAATCTGAGCAGTTATAATCTAGTTAGGACCTCTTCATACAGAAGTCTTTCCGTAAATCTTATCTCTATTTCTGCCCTTCTCTGCCTCTTTTCTAATTCAACCCAGAGCTTTTCTCTGAAAAGGCGTGACGATATTGCACACAGTATGTGAGATGAAAGCCCTTCACCTTACATGCAAACCTCATAGCTTATCCAGAGGACAGTTAGATGCACAAGCTAACTGCCAATGGTAAAGCACTTGCAGAAGGGTTCTGAATCCTATTTTCAGGCCAAAACCATAGAGAATAAGATCCATTTTTTTCCAACTGGCACTGGGTAGAATAAAAATATTGCTTTAACTTTGTCCTGGTTTCTTGATTAGATGAAGGTAAATTACATGTTTTTCCACCACTCTATTATTACAGCTTAAACTCTGCACAGTTTGTTGAATAGATGTGTTTTGCTCACAGAAGATAAACTTCCTTCTCTGGAAAGATAACAGCACGGTTGTGTCCAACACAGCCACCTCTAAGCCATTTCTCCAAAACTAACACTTTTCAGAGCTATGGTACAAGGCGCGTGATCAAGGCCAGCAAAGCAAACATCACCACCTTCTGCTATGGTATGTTCTTTCCCTTCTAGGGCAGAACGTCCAGCACCATTGCAGGTCTTCCCAGAGCGACAGTCGTGGCACTGGCCAAGGAGCCTGTCCTGCATGGATTGAGTCAGGGCGCAGGTCTGGGTGTTTCCAGCAGCTTGACTAGGAGTGGGGCTGTGAAGTCCATTGACATGGGAGGCTGCTGGGCCAGGCTGGAGGCATTTCTCCCTGAGACATGAAGGCAGGAGGAAATGGTGGGATGCCTAACACGGGAGCAAGCAACGGCATCAAACTACAGGTGCTATCTCGATCTGGTCACACAACCTCCTTTTGTCTCATTTTTATAACATTCATTTTTCTTCTGCCTCAGGTGGCTGAAGGAAGATCTCCCTTTGCTCTGAGAACAACGTTCCCTGGGATTTCAGCAAAAGCAGGATCATGCACCTGGTGGTCACGGAGCTTGTGTCCTTCATGCTTTGGGAGGGCATTGTGTCATGAAGACACTTTCTTACATCTGGGCAAAATACATTTTTTCCAGGCTGGACTCGGGCATGCTCCTTCCACCACTTGCTTCAGGAGCAGCAGACTTGGCTCATGGAGCATAATTTAGTCTCAGACAGACGCCCTGCCTACCGCTAAGATTAGGCGATGCCTGGCTTTGCTCAGGAGAAACTTTCATGGCAGGATCTCAAATACAGAACAGGAGGGACTTAAGTGGAGGGAAGAGCCCTGCCATTAAACCAGCTAAAAGGCAACAGCCTCCTGCCTTGGCACTGCCAAGTAGCTGCACTATTGACAATGTACCTGCTTCATGAGAGGTACTAAAAATAGGCTGTTTCGAAATTAGGCATGCCTCATTAGACAATTTCTACACTTAGATGAAAATTATACATTTAAGATGCGCAGTTTGGAGTGTGGTAGGTAGTATATGTATTTATCATCTCCTGATTTGTCATTTCTTTCTGAATGATGCAAAACTGAGCAAGTTCTGTTTGCTTTCACACAGCAATTGCCACCTTGTTGCCCAGAAGAGAGGATTTCATTAGCTTAAGTATCTGCAGGACAGATGCAGTGTTTACAGGTTATTCAAATCTGTATTTTGTTACTTTACTGAGTCATCTGGGGGAAAAAAAAAGTGTTTCTCCTTCTGTTTTGTAGAATGTTGCCTTGCTGACTGGAGCCCTGGAATATTGACGTTAGTTACTTCAGATAGTGAACATGATGTCTTCTCTCCTTCAGCTTATTTTTAATTTGAATATTTAAACCTGGTCAGTTTTTGAGCAATAAATTTCTGCATGGCACCTGTTCTTGTCATTGCTCCCAGGCTGTATTTCTCCTGTGTCCCAGCTACCTGCCTTCACTGTGTGTCAGGGATGAAACCCCTCAGGCATATTAAAAAAAATATCTATTTATTATAACTTTTAAATCGCTGTAAACCTCTTTTGTATGGAGGAGGATATAGAACTCTTTAACATCCTTTTTCTAGTTCTGGTAGCTGGGTAGTGATGGCTCAAGCATGCACAAGTACATTTGCTCAAGTACCAGGAAAACATGTTCATATTTTCCAATGATATGTTTAAAGGTAGTTTGATACATCCACAGCTTCTCCAGTTAAGCACCAGAGCTCTCAGACTACAATCTTAGTGAGGAACAGAGCTGAGCTTAATGAGTAAACAGACTGAGTCGCGTTAAGGTTTCTGGCGTTCACCAATTGCTTTTTCCAGAGCACACGCTGGTTGGCTTCTGAGTAACAACAGACTTAATCGCTTTGGTTTTGCCAGCTAGCGAGGGTCTGCCCGCTTAAGCTCGCAGCAATCCAAACCAGGCTCCAGCTCACCTTAAACAAGAGTATCTGGAACCCTTGCCAGGGCATCTGTCTCTTTTTTTTCCCCCTATTCTGGTTGGGAACTGCCCCCCAGCCTGCCAGGCTCTGTGTCCTGCAACTGCCGCAGTTCCTTCCCATGCGGCGGCAGAGGCTGCGGCTCACAGGGATGCTGCGGCTTCGTCTCCCTGGGAAAGCTAAAAACATTCAGCACAAGTGTAAGCAGCCCCCCGGCACCTCCGCACCCCCAAGGACGATTGTGCAAACAACATCTCCCACCTGTCCTGGGAACAGTAAAGTGTTTCCAGAGTGTGTCAGCATTTACTGAGATGCTTTTAGCTCTTCACCAAAGTAGGAAGAGCTCTTGTATGTCCTGAAAACCTCTTACGGCATTTTAATTAAAGTCTCTAAGCAAAATCTTTTTCCTGCCTCTGCCAGCCTCCCTGCCCCCAGCACCCTGTTTTCCATTTTGGTTGGATTGATTTCCAGGCTGACCGTATTTGACAACTGGACATTGCAATCACAATGACTTTTCCTCCCTTTTAATCGAGAGGCTTACGATGAGAAAATAACCTCAGTGTGTGCTGGGGGCCCGCGGTCTTTACACAAGAACCCTGCAAACCCCCTCCAGGACCGGTGCAGCACTGCGCTGGGGCAGCATCTAGCTGGGATGAGCACTCGTTAACATTTTGCCTTATAAATATTCTATCCAAAGGTGTTTTTCAGCAATCAACAGCAGAGGTAACCAACCCTTCAGGGCTTTGCACCGTTCATCCTTTGCAGACGGGTGGTCCCTGGGGTAAGAACCCAGCCTGAATTTTCATCTGGGATGCACCTGGAAACATTCTTGGTTTAGGCTGTGTTTTCCTGGCCATCTGGCAGCCCGCTCGCCCAGCGGCACGACCCCGCATTCGCCCCACTGAGGAGCACGTCGTACCCCGCAGCAGCGGCACCTCTGCTGCCTCTGGAGCAGCCGGGGCGAGCCGAGCCGCGCTGCGCCTGCAACCTGGTTAGTTTTGTTTTATTTCTCCCTTATGGAAACTCATTTATTATTTTACATTACTGTCTGAAGCCTTGGAGCATCTCCTCCTGCATTTAAAATAGGGGAAAAAAAGCCTTCCTCTGCAACATTCACATGCAGGCTTAGCTCTCCCAGCCTCGCTGCACAGCTCGGAGATTTGGGATGGGAAGGCTTGGTCAAACCCATTGTAATGAGCAAAGTGATCTCAATTTAAATAGCAGTTAATAAAAGATGCCTATACAAGGGCTGTAAGCATCCTGACACTTGATTAATTGTACTACGGCGTAGTACACCTAACAGCACTAAACCAAACACACAAACATTCAAAAGGAAGTAATTAACTCAAAAACTCAGCCAGCTGGTGCCCTGCCATGCGCCGAACACTGCCGGCCCCGCTCGCGGGGAGCAAACGGCTTTTGCCGAATGTGCAGGTTTGTTCTGCTTTGGACCTTCCTACGAAGGAGCAGAATTCACAGAAGCGGAGATGTGGACCCGGGGCCTGGACTGCTGAGTTTCCGAGTCCCAAGAGGAGGATCGGATGGAGAGGTCCAGCCGCACGCTGTGGCTTTTCAGCACTCGGCGAGGCTGCAGCCTGGACGCTGCAGGGCTGGCAGGCAGCATCCTCCCCTCATCCCTCGCAGGTCCCCAGGGTAAAGGACTTTGCTGGCCATTTCGCAAGCGCTGAATGGGGATCACAGAGCAGAAGAGTTTCTAGAAAGGAACCTGCTGAAGCACACAGCTCACCTACTGCAATACTGCCGGCAGTGGAACCGGCACCGCAGAGAGCTGAATCTGGGGAATGCAGGGAAGTGCTTTGCCCACCATATGTCTTCTGGTAACACACCAGACAGAGCAGGCAGTCAGTTACCAAGGATGCAAAACCTAGAAGTCACGCTGCATCACAGGGTATAGAGGAAGTCAGTAGAAACCAGCTTTATTTTCTATGAGTATTATCTGAAAATAAAAACCTCTGGCTGCTCTAGGAACTGGGAATCGCTGGGGAGAAGTCTGCACCTTTGGAGAGGAGGGAGTCTCTCCAGAGGAGGAACAACCTTGCAGCACAGGCAGCGATGGGTCTGGGCCCCTTGCCCTGTGCCTAACTCACGGGAGGAGCACAGGGAGGGCACTGCTCTCTCTCTTACTTCAGCTGGGAAACAGAAAACGCTCCTGCAGGCAGCTTGCAAAATGTGTTGAATCTATCACTGAAGGGAAAAAAAAAATGCTAATGCTAATTCTTGCTTTATGCAGAAACACAACCAGATAAAATAACACTCGGGATAGGAACTGCTCACATTTCAGCCTCTGTTGCAATGCAGATAGAGAAGCGTATTTTCTTTGCAGAACAGCAGCCAGTAGTTTCCATGCTTCACTGTTTGTTTTTTTTCATCAAAATGAGGGGACGAACAGCTGGTGCCTACAACAGTAACCTTATGTTTCAGTGACATACACACCCACGGATAGCAGGGCTCTTGCCCTGCCAAACGCCATTCACGCTGATGGCTAAGAAGGTCACAGGCCCACGTCCCGCAGCGGAGGAGCCAGCCCAGCGCGGCCAGCTCTGGCACCGCAGGGCCACGCGTGACCTGCACCTTCCACGGGGCAGGTCAGTAACAGAAGGATAGCTCTGCAGGCAGGCTGATGCTTTCAAACCCACAGGGTCATCAATAAAGAAGAATTAAGAGAGGAAACCATAAAGGCCGTCGTACAGGATATGGCAACGTTTTATTTGGGACGTCTACTGAGGACTTGCCCCACACTTGGTTGCATTGCTCATCTCTGGCTCGATTTGCCTCCTTTGGTCAAGCTGGTTTGTGTGCTCTTTGGAGCAGGGACCGCATTGCACAGCGTGTTTGTTCAGCCCTAGTATAATGGGACCCTGACTTCGTTTAGGGTTCCCTAGGCATTACTGTAATATAAATATTAATTAATAATAAAGCTTCTTAAAATCCCACATCCCTAATGATATATGTGGCCTGACTTGAAATATGTTTTTAAAAGCCATCTCACTGCATGTCCGCAAGAAATAAATTCAGGACTTGGACCTCTCCTCTCAGACACACAAGTGCTGTAATCCCACACTTGCCCTTGCAGGCGTACCTCTATATCTCTTCTGAAAACCTCACATTTGGGGCTTTACAAACCAAGCTCTCAAGACCTGCATTTGCCTTCAGCCCCTTCCAGAAATCAGTTTTCCCAAGCCTCCCCTACACGAGTCCTTGGCAAACCGCTGTCACAGGAGTGGAATAGTGCTGAGAAGAGGCTGGATCCAGCTTTGCAAGAGCACACGAGTCTGGGGTCTTTCTGCCTCTTCTCCACCCTGGCTGGTGCTGTGCACAGCCATCTGCAAGACACAGGGTAGCATCTCACTCAGCTCTAAATTCCTGCCACAGCCCAGGCAAAGCTGGGAGTCCAGGCTTTCCCAAGCTGCTCCTGTGTGTGGCTCAGGTCCTGGTCTCACATTATCCAGATTATCCACTTGCATGTTGTATTGGGTCTGGCTGAGATGGAATTAATTCTCCCCATACGCCAGGTGCCCACCAAAGCCGCTCTATCACTCCCCCTCTTCAGTTGGACGGGGGGAGAAAATTTAACAACAGGCTCCTGGGTCAAGATAAGGGCAGTTTAATAAGTGAAAGCAGAGGTCGCACGAAAAGCAGAGAGAAAAAACAAATTATATTATTCTCTACTTCCCATCAGCAGGCGATGTCTGGCCACTTCCCGGGAAGCAGGGCTCCAGCA
>JANZLQ010000055.1:976450-1001209 GCA_026212715.1 Elanus axillaris
CCCGAGTGCCCCCATTACTATCTGGGGCAGCAAAGCGCTCCCATTACACAAATAATTAATCCACACAACATCAAAGGTCGCTCATATGAAGGTATAAAATGCAGAGTAAGGCCCAAATTTTGCAGTTCAGAGTCATTCCCAATTAAAAAAGAGCTGCGGTAAGAGCAGGAACAATAGAGCCATTTCCCAGTTGGAAATGCTGCGGTGCAGGGGAGAGCTGAGCCCATGGAGCTGGTGCTGCCCTGCTGGGGCTCGGCTCCTGCACGCTTTGCTGCTCACCAGCATCATTCCTGGACCACGCAAGACAGACAAAGCCACGCCACGGCTCCTCGGAGTTCAAGGTGGGCCGCCAGTGTAGCACAGACAGAAAATACAGAGGATTTCTAGAAGGGGTTTTTTAAAATCTTGATTTGAGGGAGGAAAAAAAACAGCCCACACCAACAAAACCGACACTTGAGTAGATGGCTGGCAAAAGCTCTACAGAAAAAACCTCCCACTTGCAAGGAGCTGGAGTGTTAGGAGGGACTGGGAGTTTTGTGCAGCTGTAGAGGTGGGAATCCGAGGGTGTCACACGAATACAGCTTCGCAGGAGCCATATCTCTTAGAAAACTGACCCAGGGAGGTGTGTGGGTCCCCCCGGGCTGAGGGCACCATCCTGCTCCGGGTGCTTGAGCGGAGGAGCAGCCCTGCTGCACCACATCTGCCTCCCGGGCAAACAACCGCTACAGCAACAGAGGGTTTTTGCATGCTTTTGGGGAAGAAGATTCTGCGGCTAATGAATGCTGCTTCGGTACCAAGAGATGCTTGTGCCGTTTTCCTGCCCCTGCACAAGCCTATAGCAAAGAAGAGTTAATGCCTTCCAGTCTCCACTCAGCTTAAAAAAAAAAAAAAAGTAATTTCCAGCAATACCAAATGTAGCATGCCTCCTTCAGAGCAGAGAGGCAGAAATGTGCTGGATGCAGAATGAAAAATGCATCTGTCCTGGTTTTGCAGGGATCGCTGTGCTCAGCTTCTCTCAGCAGAGCTGTGGCAGCCCTGACCGGCATCCTCCAGTACAGGCTGGCACGGTGCTAACAACTGCCAGGCAAAGAGGGGAAAAAAAGTCCTGATCAAACCCCGAATGCCGAGGGAGTGAAACTTTCATAAGATTTGACATATTCATCAGAGCAAAGAAAATTAAACCCAAAATCCTATTGCGTTCAAAAGTACCAGTGAGAAAATAACACGGCCATGGTGTGCCGTGCAGCGTTCCCCGCCGGCTCCGAAGGTCACGGCGCGGCAGCGCCCGCTGCACGAGAGCTGCCACGAGCCGTTCCCCCGCCGTTCCCATCGCTCGGGGCGCACGGAGGCTTCGGGGGAAGAGCATCGGAGCCAGCAGGGAATAAGTTAATCTGGGCTTCACACACGCAGATGCGCCATGCCTCTGTATTCAGAAAATCAATTTCTCCACGCAGCCGCGTGGGATGACTGACAGCACGACACCGCTGACCGGCGCGGAGATGATGTCTGAAGGTTTGGCCGAGAGGAGCCAAGAAGGTTTACGAACAGGAGCTTCATCTGGCACGGAGCAAACCCACCCTGCCCCAGCACCCGAGGGCCAGGGGAGAGGGGATGTCACCCCCGGGCTGGGTGGATGTCTGGAGGTGAAGATGTTGGCCGGTGCAGGGGATCTGGGCAGGGTGCAGTGGGAAGGATGGAAATACTCAGTAGCTGATTTGGGTGCTCTCCTCTTGTTAGCAGAGCATTAGTAGCTGACCACTGGAAGGGTTTGGGCAACTGGGAGCACTGGGCACCCGCCGCGCCGGACAGCCCTAATCAGGCAGCTGTCCTTGCAGCGTGAAATGGAGCAACTGGGTTGATGCCAAAGCCCTGCTGTGGAATCGGGGCATGTGTTCCTCAGACAGGCTGAGCTGGGCGATTTTAATAATTGAACTAATTCCAATTCTGTACCGATTTATTTCTATCCTGAAAGCAGACATCAAATTCCAAAGCAGGGACATGCGCTCACTCCCACCACAAACACTTTCTGCTTTAACAGGCAGAGGCCAGCAGAACCGTGTTGTACCGACGGTGATGAACCTTCCTTTTGCAGATGACTTCAGAAGTGTCCTAACTCCTAAACTGCTGCTGTCATTAGCTCACAAATGCACCGGCTGTACTTCCCACCAGCGTCTTCTTAGATGGAGGCAGTGTTCAAAGCAGGGTCCAAATTCACTTTTCGCCATTATTGATTTTTGTTACGAGGGAAGGGGATGCAAATGCTTAACTGGGTTTTATGTCAGAAGTAACGTGAGAGCACACAGTATCCCCGTGTAACTCACCGTCAAGTCTGGGCTGCAAATACAGATCTAACAACTAGACAAATAAAGAATACGGGCTGTTTATAGCTCAGTCCTTATCCTCCAGTAATCAATATGGCTCATTAGGTTTATGAGACAATCGTGTCTTCTGCTACCCTGGCCCAGAACCTCTGAGTAATGGCTTGCCGATGCCAAGTAATTATAAGGATGTCTTGCAAGTGAAGCAGAAACAACCAAGTAAACTGATTTAAAGCAGTTTAGTCAAGCTGAGTTTTCCTTGAGCTCCGTGTCTTTCCAATGTTCTACCTTTAACTTTACCAGCCTGAACCTGTGCTTTATTACATATTCTTGTTGGGTTCCCATGCTGGGAACCTGGGGAGTGTTCTGCTTTCAGATCCAGTGGTACATCAGGCTATTCCTCTCCCTCTCTCTGTTACCTGCCCTTTTGCTATGCCTTTTTTTCAGGGATAAGCAAAGGGGAAGCAAGACGTAAATGAGTTACACGCTGTCCCAAAATGACCGCGGGGCATTGACCCCAAACCAGGCTGCTCCTCAACCATCTTTCCCATGCCACAGCTCGCTGTGCTGTCCACGCACAAGGGGAAAGGTGAGAGAAAGAGAAATGCAAAAGACGACCCCGACACCTCTGTGACTGCCAAGAAGATGCTCCTCTACATGTGCTGCCAGCCTCCCCAGGACTGCTGGAGTTAGTCCTCCTTTCAGCTCCCTGATCATACCCTTATCCTGCAGGCAGGAGACCAGCCTGGACATTTTCATACTGTGTTGTCATTCTTCCAGCCCAAGATGACAGCATTGAGGTTAGCAGGTAATACTTTTCTTGCAATGGTGACTGCAAAAGGTCAGTGGCACATGTTTTTGGATTAGGATATGGACTCCTTCAGGAAAAGCCACTCCTCTGCCAGCGGCTTGGCAGTTCAATGGCTTGGCAATAAATGGGAGATACTCTTGGGTGTCAGTATAACGATTAAAATAGTGGCAATTACAAGAGCAACGCTATTAACCAGGGGTAGGGAAATGGTGCTGCGAGTGAGCAATGCTCCTCTCGACAGCAAGCTGCTCCTGAAGAGCTGCTCCTCCAGCCCGTCGCCTGCGAGGGCTGGGTCTGCGCCCCACAACTGGGGGGGGGGGGGGTACCCCAGGGTCTGCAGCAGGCAGGTGTAACACCACCCATTCACAGCAGGGCTTTCTGCTCCTTCTGTGGTCTGGTGTTCAGTTTGCCTTGTGTCTGGTTTGAAGTGCCTGCGCATTGGCCCAGCCTTTGCTGCAGGGATGGCTCGTACCCCCCAGTTCAGGCAGGCAGGGTCTGACCAGGGCATATTCTCTGCCGACAGCTGATTGAGGAGCAGCCGCCGTACACGAGTTCTGCAGACTTTCAGAAACCTTGCATCTCATTGGAAATACTTGATATTTTATACCCCTTCGCATCTCTGTTTCTTTTAGGGAAGCAGCTGCTCTGACCCCTGCAGCATCCGCGGGGATCAAGCTCTCCAGTCCCTCCAGCTCCCTTTTCCCACCTCCTTCCTGCAGCTCCCTCCATCGCCGTGCCCCAGCTCTCCCTCCGATGTTTGCCCTATGAGTGGTGAAGTGTTTAATTTCATCACGAGCTGGATGCTTGGCTTAATAGCCAGGGTTAACTCATCATCTTCATCTCCTCAGAGCAAAGTGGCCCATCCATCCACTAATAATGTTTGATCAGAGAAGGGTGGCTGTTAGCAAAGATTAACTGGCTTCAGCAGTACTGGGCAGAGCCCCCAGAGAAGGCTCAGGGATGAGGGTTTCTCTCCCTACAAGCAGCAGCCGACGTGTTTTCCGTCTCTGCAGCCCACACCGCAGACTCGTTTCTCGCATCCACCCGCCCCGTTCCCCGTCCCTCTCGGCTGCCGCTGGGCACAGCTCCCGTCTCCCCCAGGCACCTCTCCCACCGCCGAGGAGAGACGCCCAGCTCCTGCGGGGCTGACAACTGCAAGTCTTCTGTGGATTACTGCCTTGGCAGGGCTTAAATGTTTGCTGCAGACATAAGCCTTGTCATGGTTGATTTTATTTATTGTTGTATAAGTGTATTTCCAAATAAAACAGAAAGCGAACAAATAAACTGGGTGACAGAGCTATAAACCCCATGCCTGCTCATTCACTTGAAGAAAAGCCTGCCTCAACTAATTAACCTGTGCAAGCCTTGTGCTGTTCATAAACAAGCCGTGAATTAATATTGTATTTTTTCAAACAGCCAACATACGCCACTAAATCTTTATTGGGCAGCAAAAAAAGAAATAGCTCCTCTTTCTAGGTTAGGCACAACAACAACAACAAGAGGCTGAGTTCTTTAAATGAAGATGAAATATTAGAACAAGGTTTTTCCCTGCTTTTGCTGCCTGCACTGAGCACGTCTGGGCTGTGCTGAAGGAGCGAGGCGTGTGCGTGTGGCAGGGGCTGAGCTGCAGCCTCCCCGGCGTCAAGCGGGATTACAGAAGCAAGCACCAAAACACTGATTTTCTGCACCAAATCTCCTCGCGTGCCCATCATGAGGATGGATTATGCTGTACAACAGTCTGAAGCTGAGGGCTTGCTTCCTTCCTACGACTGCAGAGACGAGCATGTGAAATGGGTAAATGAAGCCGTGGATCTGCGGGGAGGGGGGGGGAGGTCAGTCACGAGACGCGCAAACAGCCTCCAGGAAAAATAAATCATAGGAAAACTGGCAGAGGACGCGTGTGAGGGACATGGGTCTGCCGGCCCCACACGAGTGCCCGCAGAAGATGTCTGCAGGCTTTTGTTTAAGACAAGCCCTATGCGTTTACTGATCATACGCACATAATGGGAGACTTCAAGAAAAATAGAGAGGGGGCAGAAACACAAATCAAGGAGTAACATTTTTGAAGGAGAAATTACAAATTGCAATTTAATCACATAATCACTTTGACACTCTCAAGCAAGCTAATTTCTTCCCTTGCCTCATTTCACCCACTTGGCAAGATGAATCTTAATGAATAATGTCCTATGAATATTTAATTTTTTGATCAATTTGAATTTTTTTTCCTCATATCCCTACCTGCTGGGTGGATAAATCTCTCCACTTTTCCTCTTGCAGACATACAGAGAACAATAGCTACTCCTTCGACTTCCATCCTCCCCTGTTGTTTTCCTTTTTTTCCTCCCCTTTTGGCCAAGCAGCGGTCATCGCCGTCGCCCCTCACCCATCCTCTGGCAGCTCTCCAGGGCTCACCCAGCGGGTGAGCAGCCCCTCACTGGGGGGACTGGTGCCAGCGACACCATCCCATTTCACCCCGTAAACCCCCCGCCGGCTCCGGAGAACTTCCTCAAACTGGGAAAACTTTGCAGACAGACAAGTAAATTGATTGCTGAGAATTGCAGATCTTTAATGCGAATTGATTAGCTCTAATGGTTTTAAAGCAATTTAAATATAACTGGATTGTTTGGGCAAGAATTTGGCGTCTAAGGAGAGGGCAATAACAATCTCCCTGCTAATGAGTATTGACTGGCAGCATCCTTGCGTGCAGGCGACGGCTGCTCTCAGCTGCGGTGGCCCCGCGGGTCGCTTCGGCCAGCCCCGCAGCTTTCACGGCCAGCTCGAGCCACCATGCCTTGGCCCTCCACTAACCGCAGATCAACTGGTATTGGGGAGCTGTGGGATCCCTGCCAGTGCAGGCTTTTAGGAATTAGCTGGATATGTCTGCTAAGGCTGGCCTAAGATGGGCTGACCACCTCTCGGTGCAGGATAAACGGTCCGCCCCAATCCCTGCCGATTTTATTGCTGTTTTTCTTTGTCTCTCCAGACCGTTTAATCAATTTCTGCCTAAAATTACTGAATTGGAAAAATCTTTTCAAAGTTAACACTGGTTTCAAGCTGGAAATCGGTTGCCCCGACTTCATGTTACAATCCATCCACACCACTGCTGCTCCTAACAAGCTGCAGCGAATAACCAGGCTGCGCTGAGGCAATGAGAAATACGGAGCAGACTTTACTCTGAAAGCCATCGGATTTGGGTTTCTTCATGTTTGTTCTGAGGACTGCTGAAATCTCCAGTCAGAAGGAAAAGCTGCATTTCTAGCTCAGCCTGACAGGGTATTTTCTAAGCTTGCTAAGTAAATGTGGCACCCAAGGAAATGCTGGAAAAGTTATTGCAGCTGCACTCTGGGATAGTGTGATTTTGCCTATAAATGGGTTCACACTGAGAAGCATACTGAACAGGCTGGGACTTGAAGCCCGATTTGGAAGTGGTGAAGAAGATTTGTAGAAGCCAGGATGCTCTGCTGGGTCCTTGCTGCGCAGCGCATGGTGGGATGGGACGGAGCAAGAAATCACCATCCCAGCACGTCAGCAGCGCCCGTCCCAGGGGAGGAAGGAAATCTGCCTCCCCTCCAAGGGCTAAGAGCGGGCTAAGTCAGAGCTGAGCCAAATATTATTACACTTTTCTTTTTGCAAAGAATTGCACATGTTGTCCCCACCCAGCCCTTCCCCTCGCTGCTGCACGGGCTTTCCTGAGATGCAGAGCAAATATTGCAGTACGTGGCCGCAGGTGATGGGACGGATCCTTCCCCACAGCCTCGCGGGGTCTCATGTGCTGCCTCTCCGGTCCACGGTGGGCAGTGGAAAACTGTTATACAACACCTAACGGGCTGCAGAGCAGAAGAGCTTTGGGAGATCCTTTAGTATCAGCCCATTCACACAAGCCGCAGGAGAAGGATGTGAGGACGGAGAGTTTAGGAGCCATCAAAAAACTATTCCCAGGAGAGCTGTTATCGTTCATATTGCTGGGCAGGTTATTGCAGCCTCGCCTGCTCTTTACTGAGCTAAAGAGAAACTCCCAGGCACACAGTGCTATGAGAGCATCACAACTTAAGTACTTCTGGGTTTGGTCACTTGTTTTATTTAAACGACCAATTCGGGCCAGTTGAAGGAATTCCAGGAGCTTTTGGCTGCCTCTCACTCGCGGGTCGGGAGTGACAACGTGCCTTTGGCCAGAAATCTGCATTTACAGCACCCAGAAGGGCTCCCACGGGCTCGGAAGCGCAGCTTGCATAACCCTGGTCTTGGTTAAACTTGGTATCCCCTGTTCCTTATGACATTTCCTAGCACATAGGCGATTACTTCTTAATGCGATTTGCACTTTCTATAAACTATGCAGAAGAAATCTCAGATTACAACTTATGAATGTTCTGCAAAATATAAACGCAAAATTTAAGGCCTGTTTTAACAGAAAAGTAAGCAAGCTGCAAGCCTCACGAGGAGGCGGGACGTTAAGTTCTGCGTTAGTGTAGATGTGATCTTATCCCACCCTATCCGCTTCTCCCAGTCACCTCCCTCCCTCTTCCGTCCTCTGCCAGCGGACTTGACCATCCATCTCAATCTCACAGGACTCACATTTGCTGCCTTTTAAATACCTCAGGTTACGCAGAATGAGCTAGACAGGCTTCACCACCTTAGGGTGAAATCCCTGAGCTATTTACACACAATCCTGAAACACTGGCTCCCCGCTGGCTTTACCTGTGACCTTGGATCCCTTCCCTGCCATCACCCTTCCCCAAATACCAACTCTCACCTCGGAGAGGAGAGCAGTGGAGCTGCAACAGGGGCACAGCACTTCCCATGGCCTCCCACACCAACTGCCACAAAGCAGCAAAACCAGTCCCAGTCTTTGTGGAGGAGGGGGATCCATTGCTGGGCGTCCCTGCAGATTTTCGTTATTGATTGCAATGGGTGAGAGGGAGGAACGGAGCTGCGCAGCCTGTCTGCGAAGGGCAAAGCATCCGAGAGCAGCAGCCACGGCTGCAGGAGCCCTCGCAGCCCCGGTGCTGCCTGCGCGTCCCCCCTCCGACCTGCCTGCTGCTCCAGCCCAGCTATTCCATGAGCAACTGCGCTTAATAAATCAGCAGAAATGCTTCTCTTAAATTCATCACCCAGTATTCAAATCTGCCAACTGTTTGAGCAAGCGAGAGGTTTAAGGGTGGTTGGCACGTGCCTGTTTGTTTAATCTGTTTATTAAAACTGACAGTCAAATCGCTAGAAATACAGCTGAAATGCCTCCATGGATTTAAGAGAGAAGAAAGCCTGAACGCTGTGGCACAGAGGGTTTCTAGGCTCTGAGACTGGGCACAGCAGAACTGCCGAGGGAGAATCTGCAGAGAACAGCAATGTCTTGGGAAGCCGCACAGTCTCCAAAGTGTTGGGATCTGTTCCTGCCTCTGCCCCACATTCCCTCTGTGCTTTTGGGAGGTTGTTTAACTAGGACCCCCACGCTTTCCCTTCCATGTAGTGTGATTTCTTAGAGCCTGTCTTTGCCCTGAAGATCTTACAGGGTAAAGTGACTCCATGCATACGGCAGCCCTGCAAGGAGACGCTGATCCAGACAGAGCTTCCAGGCTGCGCTGAACACCAGTAGCTAATGCTCATAGCATGCCATGGAGCACGCAGATGTTTCTTCATTCCTGTTTTTCTCTTTTTTGTTTTAGAAATAAGCACTCATTTACTAAGTCCTAATTAATCCCTGCATTAGAAGCCGCCAAGTTATTGGCTTCCCACATTCATCATCTCTCTGGTAGCACCTCTAGGCATTTCATCAGAATTTCTCAAGCAGCACAGGGAAGTGAGTGACAGTTTATAAAGAATTCAGTCCCTTTAAGATGATCAAAGGCAGAGACTACGGCATTTTATCTCTATCAGATATACTTCAGCACAGAGTTTGTCTCTGATGATGAAGATCCTAAAGCTGCCTTTGGGAGTGGGCACCAGCGGAAAACAGACTGCATGGCAAAGCCAGTGGGAGCTGGAAGGCAGAAGTACTCTGTGCTCCGGTGGTCGCCGAGGGCAGCGACTGAGGCTTCGTGCATCTGGGGAGGGTTGTTGCAGTTCTGGAGTTGGTGCTGTGGCTGGGGGAGAAGCGGGAACAGCCTGGAAGGAGCGTGGTCAGCCAAGGCACATCACCTTCTGGCTTCAAACTGTCAGTTCAATGACTCCATCTTGTCAGGGCGTGAGAACGAATCCAAAGGAGAAGTGTTTTAAACCATTTGTGACAAGGCACTTTCTAAGGCTATTATCGCGTTTGATTACTCTACATTTAGTATGAGTCAAGGTGACAGAGCCCTTGGTGGCTCAGCCCATCTGACATCGGGCGCTGTCCTGCACAGAGCCCGTGATCGCAGGGCAATCACAGAGGAGCATCTGCCTGCAGAGACTTCCCATCATCGACAAAGCAAAGACGTCTGCAGGCTGTGCTAATCTCCTGCATTTCCACATTTTCCAGGTACAGAGGCAGAGTGAATTTGAGCTTATGACAGACCTTGTTTGCAATAAACCTGTTCTGAACTTTGAAAGGCCATGAATGGACCTCCAGTGCCCGGACCTGAACCCCATCAGCCTATCAACTGGGTGATGATGCTTTACGCTAGAAACAGTAAACATCACGCACAGAAGCCTTTAGAAAATCCCCGTGATGTACTGGAGAGCAGAACAGCTCAAACAGGCATTTCTGATGAGCAGTCAAGAAAGGAGCGCTTGGCCAGGGATGAGCAGAGCTCAGGAGGGAAAGAAGACAAAGGAGCGTGGAACAGGAATGAAGACAAAGAGGGAGAGACTCTGTGCAAGGAAGGGTGAGATTTAAATCACAATACAATTAGACAAGCCGTTCCTGCTGGAAATGAACATACCAATAGAGTGGCCCAGGCACAGTCTACAGCAAATTTGGCCAAAGATACCTAGATTTGGCAACAGGAGTCTCATCATAAATGATTCACTTCAAACAACTCTAATATTAAAGAAGAGAACAAGAAGAGAGGCTGCCCTGGCATAATTTGCATTTCTCACACGTTGTGTAATCATCTGGAGCACGTTTCTGGATCCTGCAGGACATCCCGTCTGCCCCGGCGAGGCCCAGGGACAGAGGCAGTGCCGGTGGCACTGCACCCTCACGCACCAAACCACACAGCTCGTGCTGTTGACAGAAACCCCCTTTTTGGATCAACTGGGTTCTGTGTCCGAGGCCACCTTTGGGCCCCATTGCCAGGATCTGCTGAGCAGTTCCTCGCCCAGAGCAGCCCGGCCCCGGGCGATGGGGAGTCAGGCAGCAGGGCATTGCGCTGCAGGACACACGTGAAAGGTTTTCTCTTTCGCCTGCCCACATCATGTTGCCATTTGTTCTTGCAAAAGGGGAGCAGAGTCACGTTTAGAAACAACCGACGCTCGCAAAAGGTTACCCTCGCGTTGGCATTTTCCTAGCGGATGTCACAAGACAAGTAGCTGAAGTTCACAGCCAAGCTGCAGAATTAATACTTCGCTGCAGTTGCTAGTTTGTTCACTTGACAGCTTTAAACAGCTGGGGATGGAACTGAACACAAACCTGCAGGAAAAGCCTCCCCATCTTGCCCACCCTCGGACCACCCCACAGGGAGCTGCTCGTACAGAGGGTCTGCTTGCACGCATTGCACATCGGAAAACTTCACTGGACCAGCACACAGGACAGGTTTAGACGGGGCTTTTGGTGGACGCCAAGCCTCTAACAGGGGGTTGCTGGCTGCCTGCTAACTGCAGCCCCTCCACCCTGGCTCCCCACCACTGCATCATTTCTAGATCATCGTTAAAATCTGCCTCACTGGGCCAGAAAAGTCTGACAAAACTGTACGACAGAGACCAAGCCCGCTGTTTGCAAATGCAGCTGTTGGAAAGCCATTCCAGGCAAACCAACACATTATTAATAATTAAATAATTCAGCACATTTTACAAGCCGATAAAATAGGGGAGCCTTATCCCCCCCCGTACCCCTTGAATCCCAGGGGCCTCCCGTTAGTGGGCTGGCGACATCCTGGCTGCTTCCTCTCCTCCATCCACGCGGATCACCTCGGCAGCGCTTGCGCGAACACCTCCTCTACCCACAGCATCTCGTCAGAGCCGGCTGTCGGCTTCCCCTCCTCCTCCTTCAATTATCCTCTCAGTTCATATCTCCGAGCTCTTCCCTGTGACCTCTGCCTCTCAGCATCTATCTTCCTCTGAAGCTTATGCTAACATTAAGTTAGTCCTGCACAGACTTTGGGGGTGAGAAATACTTCCCGTCTATGAAAATTTCAGCACAAATTTATCTCTATGTTATTTTAAAGCCTCATCAGCATAGTTTCCGTGTGCTGCTGCTGCACGGAATCGCACCTCTCTGAAGTCATCTTAACTTCGGCGCCTTTGCTGTGTGTCTCCTCTCCATGCCCGATTACATCCCGTCGAAAGCATTTTTCTTCATTTGCAGGAGCACTGGTACTGCTTAATGAGGGATACCGTGCGCTGCCATCCCCTGCTAATGGGAGTCACTTCATTATAAGAAGGGCTCTTCTTTAAGCCACAGCTTCATGCTACGCAAAGACCTAAATCTTACCACCAAGATTTTAATTTGGGATTAACTGATCGGGAAATTAGATCACTCGTTCCATCAATCTTCTGCACTCCCTGTTACTTCATGCTCCAGATGCCTTTGCTGCAGCGGGGCGCCAGGAGCCGGGACACTGCTGGTGGGACAGTGCTGCCGAGCGGAGCAGGGGTGGCTGGCGGCAAATAACCCGAACCCTGAAGTTTTCTCTTCAGAGGCCACCTGCTAACAGCCAGTGCTTTCCTCTAACGCTATTTTTGGTTTTTAAGTTATCTCAGTGTCTGAGTCTTTTCTATAACTTGCATACAGTTGCTGAGCTGCTCAGTCTTTAAACAGGGACCACTTCTGTTTTGTGACAGGTGCCTTTTCTCTTTGGGATGAGCCCATCCCTTAGGAGTGCATTTTCTTACTTGCACAAGTAAATTTTACTCAGAAGAGTAATTCCCTGAGACTCAATGAAGACACCTGCATGTGCAACTGCTTGCAAATTATCCCCACTCATAAAATAACCTCTGTTTCCATGAATGCTCCTGCTAGCAAACTGGCTCACTAGCATATGCTTAGCACAGAAATGCAAGAGAGGTGCAGACACAGATGAAACAACTTTGTAAGACTTAAGAATCACAGAAAAGTTTTTTTTCATTCTTTCAGTACAAAGATTCAACATAAATCTTTCCTTAAAAGCTTTTAACTTACTTTTTGCCGTCTAAATCAGCTTAGAGTCCAGCAGAGCTTCTGCAGCCTGACTGCTCCCCAAGGCTTCCAGTGACCAGCCCCAGATCACCAGGTGTTGCTGTTGGCATTAGATTTATTGACTCTCCCTTCATGTTTGGCAGCTGCTTTAAATAAAAACCAATTAACAATGACACTCGATATTCTGCCATTGTTTGGTGTGTGGGTATCTTGTATTGTGTGATTACTCTGTAGTTTAAAAGGCAGGAAATCCTGTACCTATGGAAGAAAAGGATCCCGTACTTCTACTGCAAGTCCCAGACACGTAACCTGATTTATACAGTGAGTCAGCCTGGCAAGCAGGTGGGGATGTTATGTTACTTGTAGACAGGAGTTCTTCTGGACTGCAAGCTACTTCGAAAAGAAATCCAGCTGAAATATTTACATGCTATACGCAGTATGTGGGAATCCCTCATCCAAGGTCAAAATCAATTCATTATACTTGTAAAACAAATATACTGGTATATACACAAATATTTGTGTGTCTGTCCCTGCATACACACGCGCATACACACCCCAAGTTGTAAATTCTTGCTTTTTGCTTTCATTTCTAAGGGCAACACTTAATAGAGGATGCAACATAATAGAAGCCCCAGCTGGGGAAGCCATGATACAGCCAGGATCCCAGAAAGTCAATTACACTGTAGGAGAGGGTGATGATAACTAATGAGATTTGCATGGAAATAACTGATCTCCTGATACAAAGGATCACACAGACTGTGCTGGCAGACAGTGCTGAAGGGAAAGGTAAAGACAGAGGATCAGAATACATCAGACATGGCTGTCGTAATAAGCACTTCTTTATTCCTTTGTTAGAGACGGCCACGCAGGAGACTGAACTGGTGGAGATCTGGCTGCATTCTTGCAAAAGCCACTCATTGGAAATTAATGACAGCTTAAGTTTTCAATTAAATTTTAATTTAAAGTCTGTGACTGGTGCAAATCAGCATAGTTCCACTTGTGTCAGTGATTTATGTTAGCTGAGGATTTGGCCCGACATCTCAACTGAAAGCTCTGCCAAAATATGCTGCAACAGAGATCTCCCAGCCAGATTCTTAAATGTGTTTAAGCCCTGAAAGGTGTAGAGAGGCATGAAATCAATGCGAGTTGGGCACTTCTGAAAACTCCATTAGGTGCCTGTCTGAATCTCCTGATGTTTAAAAACCGGCCCCGAGTAATACTTTGCCATAAAGGAAAAAAAAACCCGCAACCCCCAAATCCTCTTTTATTTTCCAGGCGGGACCTGTTCACATAAAATGCAAACCCTGGGCTGACCTGCTGCCCGACGCAGCCGCCGTTCCCGCAGCCGGCTCTGCCTGTGGCCGGGCTCCTGCCCACGCAGAGGCTTGGCAGGTTTGGGCCCACGGTGTGCAGTTTTGGTCAAGATCACTTGGAGGTCAGAGCCAGGAAAGGCAGACAGGGACTGCTGGGTTTCACCTCTCTGTGTCATTGCAAAATCGCAACATTTCAAAGCATAACTAATTGATCGCTGGCATTTGAATGTGCGGAGTCTTTTAATTATGAAGGATTTAACTGGCTTTTCTGCAGCCCCACTGCCATTTTTGCCTGTTTTGCCTATTTTGGCATTAGCCTTTTAAAACCTAAATGGACACTGGGATAAAAGCAGGAATCAGACTTTTTAATGTTTGAAAAACACCTCCCCCACTTTGGACAGGGTATAATATAATTAGCCATTGAGAGACATTATCTATAATTAATAAGCCATTACTGCGATATTTTAGGTAAATAATACATTTTAATTAAGACATTAATGGTAACTGTAGAGGAGCCGAATGACAGAGGCGCTGGCGGGGGTGCTGGGGAGGGCACTGCGCACCCCCTCCGCCGCGCCGCGTCTGCCCAGCCAGCGGCAGAGAAATCGGTCCCGCGGCCGACGTGCCCGTGGCACCGAGCTCTCGTGCGAGGGCGGCCGGTGCCGGAGCTCACCGAGCCGCGTGCCACGCACAAGGGCATGGGTGCACCTGGGTTCTGGTGCCTGGCTTCGTGTCGCCGGATTTGTGCCGGGCTCCCAGCTGGTCGCTTCTCCAGTGAGCACGTGCCGCGGGAGTGTGTGTGCACAGTCCTGAAATACACCGTGGGTTTTAAATGGGTGCTGCTGTTGTATGTCATCTTACACTCGTTGTGTTAATTAAATATAGCAGATAGAGAAGGTAATATTAGACATAAGCAGCAGTTCATGAATTGCAAGCGCACGGTAGAGCTTTGCCTTAAATAAGTCCTGTTTTTAAACGTGGTTTGTATTGGCGTGAGGATTATTTCTGCTCTTTTCTTGCTAAGAGGAATGAAAGGCCTCAAGGACCTTTCCGCCGCCACAGACAGCCGGCACCTCACTGGCGAGCTGGCGGGTCCCGCTTGCCTTCCTCGCCTGGTCTGCACCTTTCATGCCGGCACCAACTGCCACCCAGTGCCACCAAGGGCCAGGCAGCAGAAACGGGGGTCCCTTCTCCTTCAAAAGCATCACTTTGCGGTGCTGGAGCGTGGCTAGTCTGGGTCATGTTTCTAAGAGCATCACCTAGCACCGCCAGGCAGTTGGATTAGGTCATCGTTGTAGGTCCCTTCCAACTGAACTATTCCATCCTAGTCTAGTCTAGTCCAGTTTAGTCTACGGAATATTCCACCTTGCGGCTGGGACACCTGTCATTTCACTCTGCTAGCCCTCAGAGATTTCATGTCCTGGCCAAAAGATGAGGGGCGTGAACCCCTGCAAGTTGTGCGTAGGGCTCAGTGATGGACGAAAGCAGGAGCTGCCAAAAGCTTTTTCCTTCACCAGCTGCCTCCCCCTGCACCCACGCTCGGCTTCGAGCAATGCCCCCATCGCCAGCTGCAGCAAACCCTGTCTGGAAGCCAGGCAGCTCAGGAAGCTTGGTGCCCCAGCCTGGGCTGCCTTGTGGGAACCCTGAAAAAAAGGAAAAAAAACCCTGAAACAAATCCTCACCAAGCCATTTTCTGGGCAAGCAGCTCACAGATCAATGCGTTTGTTTGGCATTTGGCAGCGGCACGTTCCGGGCGGTTGAAGGGACGAGAATGGCCACGCTACCACGCCACATCTGGCACAGCTGGAACACTCTGTGCACAGCAGCGCAAACTGGGGAGGAGGAGCAGGCACTGAAACGATGTGAATCCTCGATGGGAAGCGGGTCCCCATGCTGCCTCTGCAGGCTCACATCTCGGGAAGTCGTTCATTTGCGGGAGATGCTGAGCTCTCCCACAGTGGAAATGAGACAGATTCCCCCAGGAGTGAAATCTCTGTGTAGGATCTCATCCCTGCTCTAAGGAAAATGAAAATGAACTGGCTATAAATAACCTGCCATATCCTGTGTGTGGCACCTGCCAGGAATGTTGACAAGACAGCCTGCTCTGCAGGAGGATGGCAAACGGCAGTGGGGGCCGTGCCGGGTGGCAAAGCTCTTGGCCTGGCCCCGGGAGGATGCTCCGGCTCCGGCTGGGTTTGGTCTCATGTCCCAGCTGGTCCCTGGGCTGCCTCTCCCCAGGGGTTCCTCATGGCAAAGCCTGGAGTGATGAGGAGTGATATTCCTGCACCGTGCGCACTCATAACGAATGCCAAGGTGAGAGTGGAACGTTTCTAGTGGTGTGCCGTGTTGCACGGCGTGATCGGGTTCAGGAATATGTACCAATCATGGCAAAGGTCATTAAAGCCAAGAAAATTCAAAAACCAAACCAAAACAAAGCAGAATTAACAAGTTTTCCTAGTGCTCCAGTTTTCCAGGCTTTCCTTTTGTTTGGAAATGATACCACTAGTTGGGTTTCTCTTCTCTGCTGTAAATTAATCCGGTGTCATGGACATCGGCAGAAGGGCTCTGACTAATGCAAAGGCATCCTTTGCCGAAACGCAGCCTGTAACAAGGAGAACAAGAATCCCTGAACGCTGCAAAGAGCTGCAGGGCTGGGATAACCAGGCGCGGTTCGGCGTGGGGAGGGGAGATGCCGGGAGTCGCAGGGGTAGGAGCCCTCGCTCCGCGGAGCAGGAGCAGGGTGGGTATAACGTGGGCAATACTGGACGCCAAACCCCAGCGGTGACAGCACGGCAATTAGCTGTGTTAATGCCGGAGCGGCACCGTGGGGGAGGCTGGTTGCTCCTCGGTGGGCTGGTGCATGCCTTGTCGGTCCTGCGTGCTGGCCCAGGCATGGAGCTTGCTTCTGAGCGTGTTCCTCTTGGGTTTGAACGGCATGGCTCGGTACGTCTCCCCTCAGAACAATATAACCTCCCCATCTCGCCGGGGATGGTTCCAGCCAATACCCCGGGTGTCACCTTGACCTGCCTCCCGCACCCCTGCCCAGAAACCCCCGGCCCCTCGCCCGGCTCTGGCCACCAGCCCCAGCCTCCGTGGGGACGCGGGGGCAGAGGCGGAGAGGAGGGGATTGCTAGGAAGTCATGAGGGCTCGGTGGTTCCTTTACATCCCGTTTAATAGATCTGTGGCAGGAAATTTAATAAGTTAGGAAGTTTTACACACTCTTTTTCTTTTTTATATTTAATGTAGTCATTTCTCAATATGCCATTCTCAAGAGGTTCTTTTTTTCTCCTTACTGTTGAAATCTAGCTGGACTGAATCATTATTCTTGATTTTACACAAGTCCTGTTCTGAATATTTTTGGAAGAAAAAAGTGAGATTTCTGCTCGGGACTTTTTTGTTTATAAATTTTGCATAAATTTCCAATACAAAAGCAGCGAAAGGCATTAAACTGAATCTTTTCAAAAACAGGAACAGCTTGCGATATACAGAGCAAAACCATTGGGTTTAACAGGCTGAGAGGTTGGAAGAGAATGAAGCAATTACAGGGAAGGAGGGATGTGGAAATGAGGGTCACTCACACTTTACAGAAAACCAGCACAACTTTTAGTTATCTCCTAAGCTGTGAGGGCTTGGCGAGTCCAAGGACAGGGAGGCAAAGGCTCTCTTGACGTGACTGCTTGTATTTTTGTCTGGAAACAATACTAAGGGCGATGACAGAAAACACTTGTGACTACAGCTTTAACCCTGAAAGTTCATGCTTTTGTGCATTAGGCTGGACTAGCTGGATACAACTCATTTGGTGATAATTGGGCTGCACTAAACTTATACAGAGCAAAAGTTCAGGAGACGTGAATCACAGCCTTCCCACTCCCCAGCATCAGCAGGGATGGGACAAATTTGACTCACACCCATAGACTTGATAATATTAGTTAAGCGCCTTGAAACAAAAGCCTGTGACAAGTTGTATTTGTCAGGGTCATTTGACTGCTTGGAGAAAACATACTGTGGGTTCACTCAGCGATGCTCAGAAAACTTCAGACCAAACGGCAGCGATGGATGGGTTCCTAGGATCAGAGCAGGCAGTGCCAGCTTCTTCCAGCCAAGATGGAAGAAATGAATCGGCAATTTCCCCCCCGCCCTGGTTTTCAGTGAACCATTCACAGCATTTGCAGCCGCACTCCGGTCCCCCTCGGAGCGGCACAGTTTGGTGGCTTCAAAGGCAGCTGCCCGCTGCCCTCAGGAACCTCGGTGCCCTGTAACTGCCCTCGGCATGACTCAACCTCCTGGAAGAGGAGACCTGCAAGGGTGAGAAGCGATGAGTGACCCCCCGGGAGGGGACGGGACCCTCCGCTAATGAGGGTCGGCAGGCTGAACCGCTGCAGCGTGGGCGAGCAGAGCTCGGGGCACCGAGACCCGCAGCCCGGAGCTGCGGCATCCGCAGCAGCTGAGGTGTCACCCGGCAGGGAAGCAGCTCCCATTTCTCCATCGTGAGGAAGCGCCTGGGCCTGCCTGTTCCCCCCTTCTCGCCTGTGCAAATTACGGGCAGCGATGAGAGCCCTGCCATGGGGTGGCATTGCCCCTTGGTTTTGTCGGTGCGGCTGCCAACGAGAGTGGCCACCGGCAACCTGGGCTGCAGCCCCCCTGCCCGGGGGCTGACAGCAGGGAAGGCTTCTCTGCGCATCCGTCTGCTCCTCATGGGATTCTGCAAGTGGAAGCAGGCGGCGGGGTGGGCACCGGGATAGTTCTCCATGCCCAACACGACAGTTGTCTTTCCAGCTGGAGGACAGACCTGTGCCACTTTAGGCACCTTGCATGCCCTTTTGTAGAGCTGGCCAAGAAGGATTCCTGCCAAGCCCACTCAGCCAAAGTACAAGAATATTTTAAAATCCCACCTCTTCTCCAGCCCTAGCTTCTCCTATGGCCATTGAAACCAGCCAGCGGAGCTGGTTTCCTTCTCGGTCATGCTCAGCCTCCTGGAAGGAAGATCCTCAAGGAAGGGTTAAATCAATCACAACTAAATTCACTGGCCCTTTATTAACAAGTGTATCAAATTTAAATAATTAGCATTTTTATGCCACATGCCATATACAGGGACACCAAAGGGATCGCAGGCACTGAGCAGAGCCATATGGTCCTCTGATTAATAATGTCAAGCAGAAGCAGGCAGAGCATTCAAGGGGAAAAATATGCAGGTTGCAAAGGCAATGAGCTCTTACACGCCTTAAGCAGTGCTCTCCCTACGTAAGGGAGCTGTAGCCGCACGGTGGGGTGGGATGGGCTTGGGCATTGCGTGCCTTGCAGGGGCTGTGACGGCCGAAGCCCCGCGGGGAACCAGCCTGTGTCCTCACTCAGTGCCAGGTCCTTGGAAAAAAAGAGGAGCCTGCTGTGAGTTCCCTTCTGACTCGCGTCCCCAGACTTCAGTAATGAAGGTCACAGCTGGATCACTCGTCTTCAGCCGAGGTCTAAAAACATCAGTGGGAGCAGCACAGGTCGGGCAGTGCTGGGTGCTGTGCTGGGTGCTGTCCCGGGCGGGGGGGGACCCGTGGTGGTGGCAGTCAGACCTCCCCGCCACCGCCGGGGAATCGCCTCTTGTCTGGAACTAGGTCAGGTCTGAAAGTGCGTGGTGAGATGGGGATTCGTGCAGACAGAGCCACTGTCTCTTCTGTTTCTGAGTAAGGTCATCAGCAATTTATCTTCAGACACGATGATGAAGCAAACGGCGTGTGGGGGAGAGTGCAAATGTCCCTCTCCTGCTAAGGGACAGAGATGCACATCCGACTTACGATCACAGGCTGCAAAACTCTTGGCAGGGATGTTCTTGTTAGGGAGAAAGCCCCCTCCCTCCTCCGCCTCCGTGCTGGGGGACAGACACTCCGCTGACGTGGACCCAGCTGCAGCTAATGCTGCTATTCCCACTGGTGGCATGTACAGGATTTACAAAGGTGGGTTTTCCAAGAAGGGGCTTACAGCTTTTATTGCTCCCACATCTCTGAACAGGGTAGATGAGAAAGAAAAGTGCTTTTCCATCTGGCTGCAAAGGACTGCTATGTTCTCATTCATACGTAAAGCAGATCTAGCAGAGAATGTTACAGACTCAATGACGGTACTCTACAAATGTTAATATGTTTTTTAATTGGAAGAAATAATAGCTTACTGCTGCACACTTGGCAGATCGCTCTCTGTAGCTACTTGATCCTACCCCTTTCCTAAGACAGAAGGGAAAAAATTGCAATTCTGCATTGCAGTCAGGATTTATTTTAAGTAATTGAGGTGCTCAGCTGACGCAGATGGTAACCCTCTGCTTATCCTTGGGATGGCAAAGGCACAGCCGCCACTTCTGCAGCACGGGTCTTGCTGCCACGCTGCCACGGCGGGAGGGAGTATCCAGACCCTGCACACCCCCGGTCCTTCGGAGGGAGGGGGACAGGACTCCTGAGCCCTTCCTTAAGCAGAGACCCAAGTCTGTGCCTTCTAGGCTGGTTGGCGCAAGTCCCGGGGCACGTCCCAGCACAGGGGTACACCTTGGGGCTGGCACTGCCCTGGGATGCAAGTGCCGGAGCAGCCGGAGCTGCTGAGATGGGCTGCCCATCGCACGCGTCGGGGCAGTGCCTGCGCCCGGGCCGGTGCAGCTGCAGCCGTCGCAGAGGGTGAAGCAATAAATCCGGGCGCTCCGCAAGCTGGTGCAAGTGCCTTGAAGCAGCTCGGTTGTTCTCGCTGCACGACACAGCTCAGAGGTGAGGAGTTTTGCTGCGCTGCTTTGCCTTGTGAAGCAGAGGAACAAATAAACCCAAACTCAGCCAAATATAAATGATAAACACTGATGATGGCAGCAAACCACTTCCCGCTCCATCGCTAAAGTCAGCCCTGTGGGTTGGGCTGCACGGCTTCTCTGGGGCTTGGTCCATCGCCAGGTTCTGCTGAAGTTAATGAGGGCCTGTGTGCACAAGGCTATCTGGAAAATAATCTGAATTAACTTTTAAACGGATTAGTCAAATTGCATTAAATACCTTTGTAGACACTTTTGTTTAGAATTAGGGTGGAGTAACTTGATTTTGTTTGCTTCACTTTAATTCCAAGTAACACCATCTAAATGGAGGCTTAAAGAAATTTAACCAAACTGCTTGAAACTTGCACCTTAATTAGTCAGGTGAATCTCCCTGAGCACCCAGAGCCAAGTCCAGGGTACCCCTCAGCTGCCTATGTGGGGTGGGATCCCCCCTGCTGCGGGGCTGGGGCACTTGGCAGTGTCCTCTCCGTTCCATCCCGGGGAAACCTCCTGGGAAGGGACCGCTCCGACCAAGCTTCTGAGCCCCGACCACTGCCGTGGGGTGGGGGTCTCAGCCCCCCCAGCTATCAGACACTTGGTCAGCTCTCAGCTCACACGGGTGCCCAGGTCTGCTCGGACGGTTTGCACCCAAGCTGTCCCACCTGCACGCCTGGGCGTTAGTGAGGAGAAGGGAGAGATGGGAGGTTCAGGAAAATGGGATAACAGCCCCCTTGTCTGGAAACTCTTCTGGTCCTGACAGGCAGCATCTCCCATGGCAGAGGAGGAGACTCGGGCTGCCATCCCGGCTCTCCCAAGCCTCTCCGCCTGCTTTAATTTGCCTCCACGCACACTTTTCTGCTGCTGCTCCCCACTTGGCCAGCCTAACCTCTGCCACGCTGCGGGACGTGGACTGGCAGAGCCTACTGCTGTGCAGGATTACTTGCTTGAGCTACAGCAGAGCCTCTGCTGGAGAAAAAAACGTTCAATCGCGGTGAATCAATCCTGCTTGATCTTTGTACTCCAACCACTCTGTTTACATCTTCACTGGGTTTTTCCTCCTCATTTCCACCTTTGGCACATCTGCGGGGCACGGTCTTTGCTTCAGCTGGAGCCAGGAGGGCAGATGGTGGCTGCTGGTGCTTCCCAGAGAGCCCCCGCCGGCCCCCAACGCAGCTCGGCACTGAGCCTGCTGGGCGGGAGGTCGAGAGAGCATCTGGGTTTTGGGAGCCCGACCCAGGGATTTAATTGCTTTCTGCATTTGCGTGGGAGAAACAGAGGCAAAGGGAGGAGGAGAAATCTCGTCATGGCCACCGAGGCATATGGGGTAATTAGGGTAATGGTCGGTGGGGTGTATGGGCAAACTTCAGTTAATCTGTTTGCAGCCCATCCCTCTGGCACCGCAGCTTTGCTCCAAAAGTCTCTGTGTCCTTCTTACCGGTGGTGTGCGGAGCAAGGGATGGAGAAGGGCCATGGAGACCCTCCTTGGGAAAAGGCGGAACACTGAGAACACGAGGCTTGCCCCGACCAGAGCACATCCTCAGCTGCTTCCTCCGTCCACTCACGATACGGTTCATTCTTGGGGCAGAGACGGCAGGAGAACTGCAGAAGAAAAAGGAGAGTTCATTCGGCGTTCACTCAGAGCACGACCAGCATCGGGAAGCGGCAGGGCTGCCCTCGCACCCATCGTCCCACCCAGCCCCGGTCCTCCTCCTCCTCTCATGGCACAGGCTGTGCCCCACGGCCACTCCGTCACCCGCCGGGACACCGGTGAACAGGGCAGCACTGCGGAAGGACGGGGGTCTTGGAGAATGATGGTGTTGGCTGGAAACTGATGTCAGCTGGCATGATTTTCAAGGACAGAGGAAGATAATTCCTGCCCAGCTTCACTCGCTGCACAGAACGGTAAGGACAGCCATGCAGCTCTCCCTCTTTTTGGAAGAATTACAATGCAGCTAAAGTATTTTTAGTAAGACCTTAATTCAATAGTCAAAATATTTCAGGCTGATGTTCATCAGCAAGTAAATTCAGAATACAGGACAAGAAGAGCAGCTGTGCATTATTTTTCTGAGTAATTATACTTGAATCTCTGTGGTACAGAGAGTGAGGAAAAAAGTAAATTATACAGAAAATGCACTCAAGAAGATTTTAATGTTATTACAAACCTTCATTATAATGTATGATCAAGCATGTAAGTGAAAATCTTAGGACCCGTGGGTAACATATCGATTCTGGCAGACATTAAAATTTCTATTTGATGCTTAAGCAAAATCTAATCTGACTTCTGATTTTGCAAAATATTTTAGGGTAATTAGGCATGTTTGTGCTTTATTGATTCTTAAAATGAACATAAGCATGTGGGGAATTGCTAACACTCTGGATTAAAGAGAACGAGACTCCTTGCTTTGCGAAAGTTCCTACAATTAGATCACCTTCTGCTAATATGGCCCTCATTATTCTGGATGGAAATGAATGCAGGCAAAGCTAAGGGAGTTTAAAATAATAATGATCATAAAAGTGAAGCTTTAGGTTTTAAATGAAAGTTTGGTTTCTCGTACTTTTGCTGATGGCTCCCACAGGCTTTGGATAAATCTCTCGTCTGGAGGATAAAACTCCAAACAGCCCCAGAGCGTGGGGGGAGGCAGAGCAGCAGCTTCGCCATCGTCTCCCTTCCCTCTGCTTCGTCACCGCCTCTAATTAGGGCAAACTTTGCACTGGGGGTGCTACCCCCAGACACGCTATTTACTGACACTGCACATCCCCTTTGCTGCTTAATTTAAAAATAGTTTTTATGATAAGCAAGAGGACGAAAGGATGGTGGGTTTGTAGGCAGAGAGGGGGTTTGAGAGCATCGTGCCAGCACAGCTCAGCCAACAAACGGTGTATTGCTCCCGAGCAAACAGCAGCGAGCGCAGGCCAGCTCCGAAGGACCTGAACTGAAAGGGATTCCATCAGAAATTGGCTTCTGAGAAGTCAAGCTCAGAGCAAATGCTGAAGGCAGGATCGGCACCAACAGCTGGGTGCCCCACGCCTGGCTGCGTCTGTGACGGCGTGCTCTCCCTGACCGGTACTGCCCGTAATCCTGCCCAAGTGATAACCACCCGTGGCCGTCGGGATGGACGTGTCTGGTCGCGTGGACTGGGGGGAGACAGATAACGACACGACAGCCAAGGGCTGATCGGAGCAATGCGCCCACCAAACCACAGCGCTGGTTAATGTCCAACCCAAGCCAAATTTGGAAGAAACTAACATCTGTAGCTGGTACGTAAATACGACTATAAGTCAATTATCTCACTCCATAAATAGTGGACAGCCCAGGGCTCGTTGAGCTCTCCTGCATGGCAGCGAGCTGCACGCCAGGATCCCCCCTTGGGTAGGGACACCTCTCAAGGTCACTCCTTGAGGTTGAGAGAACCCTTATTGCACCAGGTACTCAGGAAGTGAATTGGGAATAAGCACGCTCAAACTTTGAAATCTTAGCTAAGTGATATGAAGGATTGACTGTGCACAAAAAAATCTTTTAGACATAAACCACTGACCAAGTCTGGGACTAAGTCTGGATCCAGCTGTGCCTGAACTCTCCGAGAAGGAGTTTGGAATGCAAGTGGGTCCTTTCTGAACGTCGTGACTCAACGGGACGATCCCCCTGACAGTCTTGTCTGACCCTGTCCTCTATGCAGTAAAATAATCAAGTGTACCTTGCCATTGAATCTTGTTAAAGCAGTCGCATTTATTGTCAAACTTTGTTAACTCACAGTCTTGTATCAATAAAATATATTGTTTTTCTCCTGCGAGTGAAGTGCATCACTCCATCCGTGACACCGTCCTGATCCAGGTCATCCCTGTGCTGTTCTTGCTGAGGGAGGAGATCCCCCAGCACCTTCCCGTGCATTTCCCAGCAAAAGACCAGTCACGCAAATCCATCCTCACGCCACAGGGACATTTACTGCTCTGCTAATCTTTGCTGCCTTTTCCCCAAGCATTTTGGAAGACTGAGGCCAGCGTATGAAGCTCCCACAGAAAACCGTGACACCTCTGCAGAGCTGCCTCTCCCAAGGGAGGAGCAGAGACCTGCCTCGCTCCATCGCCCAGCTCCGGGGCCCGCAGCCCCTGGGTGCCCACAGCCCCGTGGGTGCCCACAGCCCCGTGGGTGCCTGCAGCCCCGTGGGTGCTGGCAGCCCCGTGGGTGCCCACAGCCCCGTGGGTGCTCACAGCCCTGTGGGTGCCCACAGCCCCGTGGGTGCCCACAGCCCCGTGGGTGCTCACAGCCCCGTGGGTGCTGGCAGCCCCGTGGGTGCCCACAGCC
>JANZLQ010000055.1:1016297-1047755 GCA_026212715.1 Elanus axillaris
AACTCTATCCCAGCTGAAACCAGGACACCCAAGAACATGAATATAATTACAATTTTAATGTAAATGATGCACTCTGTACAAATCAGACCTAGTGTCAGAAGTCTGCCACCTTATCCCAGGCATTCAGTCTGCCTGTTATTTAACCAATAATATTCACACGGGAAGAAACTGGTAGAGCAATTCCTGGGTGAACAGTAATTGGTCTGAACATGATTTCTCTTACCCCAAGGGAGACTGAAGTCACAAATAAGATAAGGCACATTTTAAAATTAATTCCCATGTAATTATATAATGTGCAAAGGGAGCACCAATGGATTGTTTCTCCCATCTCTGTTCGGAAGGGTACCAGTGCTGAAGGGATACAGGATGGAAGCACCTGGAAATCAGACCCAGCCCAGGTAAAGAGGAGCCGTCCAACTACGGGATCAGCCCCACCGAAGGGCTAGTGCAGCACTGCACAGCAGCAGCAAATCTGTCATGGGCAAAAAGATGCCTCCTTTCACAGAAGAACGATTTAAATGGTAATTTTTTATTTCCCGACAGAAGAAACTGACCTTACAGTCAGAAACCAGAGGTGAAAATGGAAAACGTTTCTCCATGCGTTAATGTGCTTACAGCAGCACAAAATCCACTCTCTCCACCAACAGAGCAGACCCCCCGTTGGCTGAAGATGCTCTCGCTCCTCTCTTGGGAGCATTGCCCCGGGGCAGAGTCAGCAGCCCGGGGCAGGTACCCCAGCCTCGGCGCTCAGCCCAGCCCCTGAGCTCAAGCCCCTTCCTCGAAGGCCGGTGTCCGTGTGCTGGCTGGAGACCGGGCACAAGAAGGGGAGCGTAGCAGGCAAGAACAGCCACGCGTGCCTTTCCAAAGCTGTAAGGTCATGAGGCTTTGTATCTGCTAATGCAAAGGCCAGTGGGAACAAGCAGAGCAGCAGCGGGTATTTGTAGCCAGATATAGTTAGGTTTGCAAACAACAAACATGGCTATTTGGAAGGAGGCACTACCCACATGAACGTCATATGTTCTTAATGTCACACGGAGGGCACAGATGCACTGCTAGGCATTTCTTTCAATGCTTCCCCCAGGCAAGCACTACTGAGCGACACATCCTGCTCCACAGGCATCTCCTTCTATTAGAAGTCTCCTGTCTTCAAGGAGGTTGGCTCTGCTGGCACTCTTGGACTAAGGATGCAATTGAAGACCCGGGCACGGTCTGCCGGGGAGCCGCAGCCTTGTCCATCTGCTCCAGTGACTCTCTGCCTGCTCAAGTCAGTCAGGCTGCTCTGCTGAAGAGTAAGTGCCAATCAAAATAGGATTAAACGGGCAGCTGGCGAGAGCGAGCAGAAGTCACCTCTCCTGCCGGGAATGCCCAGCGCGCTGCCTCCACGTGCCTCCCGCCTGGCAGCGCCTGCCGACCCCAGCTGCGGGCACGGAGCCGCGCGCTGCTGCCAGGAGGACAGGTTGCAGTGTGCTGGCTGCCAGCAAGAGCAATTAAAACCACTTGGTTTGTCAACACTTACGCAACACGAGAACATTATTCTTTGGCGCTTTGTCTTAAAGTAAAAGCCCTGTGGAGGGTGACGGCACAGAGCAGCACTGGCACCCGCTGCTGCCCTTTGGGAAGAGCTGGGCTTGTGTGTCAGTAGCAGTGCCTTCAAAGTCATCTCCAGGGGTTTGGCTCCTTCAGGAGTGATGGAAAACACGTGCTACCACTCAACGAGACCTTTTACAAGGGGTCATAACAGCCTCTCAGAATGGCCCTTCGCGCAAAGGAGGATGAAGCCAGCAGAGCAGGTAGCAAGCAGTGGAGGCAGGACAGATGGAGCAGCAGTGGCAGCTACTCAAGGTGTGGAATAGCTGCCCAAAGCTAAATAAAGAGAGGAAGGCTGCTCTTATTTGTCAGAATCCTGTGCCGGTATCGAGCCCATAAGCACAGCATCACATCAACACAAGCAGCACTCCTGTCCCATAGGTTGGAGCTTTTCAAGACTGCTTCATTGGGAACCAAGACAACCCTCCTCCCTTCCTCGCTGCCCTTGTAACGTGCACAGGAGTGGAGACACCAGCCCGGGCAAACCCATCTGAGAGCAGCATATTGCACTGGTGAACTGTCAAAGATTGGCCCTAGGAACACTCAATGGAAGCTCCTGATTTAAGATGCCCAGAAGAGGCTTCCCATGGTGTCCCTCAAGAACAGCTCTCTGCTGCCGACAGCTTCTTTCTGCAAAGGAGCCAAAGACATCCCTGATGGAGCTGGACCTGGGCCCAAGCCCAATGCCATTACTGCAGCAGGGATGAGTGTCAGGCCACTCACTCAGCATGACCAAGTGGAGAAACCGATTCATTACCAAGGGCTTTGCTTTCTCATGTACTCTGGCCTCTTTTTTCTCTCTTCAGTGCTTACCTCTTCCAGATCGTGGCTGGCACTTACGTCTCCTTAGCCTGTGCTCTAACCAGATCACACATCTTTATACGCTCCAGCTTTCCCCTGAAGCCTGTATGTTTCTTTTTCATTTCAAGAACCTATATTGTTCCTGTATGTATTGTTGGATAAGAAATGTCAAATGCAAATCGAGCTCAGAGATGCAAAATTTGAGAAAAAGAAACAGAGTCAGATGTAGGTGAAAGCAAACCCTGAAGCCACTTCTCACCCTGAAGAGGCATCAGGAAGGGCAGATAGCTCAAGAAGCACCAGTAACAGACTAAAACGCCAGCGGAGGCTGAAGAAGTGATGAAAGGTGAGCATACATATGCACGGCAGCAAGGCCCTAAGGGGATGGAGGGAAGGATGGAGCTTTTTCCCCTCAACTCTCAAGACCACTTGCTGGCTTTGCCAAGAGCAGATAAATTGATACAACCCAGAAAGATTTGAGAAGGAGCTCTCTATGAGGCAGCTTTGGCATCATTAAGCTTATCTTGGGAGCAGAGAGAAAACAAGGGACAGAATGTCAATTAATTGGAGTGCAAGAATTCCCCAGCACAGCAACTCAAGGAAAGCAGGAGGGCAGCACAGATGGTGGTGTCAAAAGGAAATGGATTTTTCTGCACAGACCTAGGAACTTGAGGCCCTTTTCATTTCTATTTGTTTAAGGATTCTGTTCAGCATAGAACAATTTGGGCTGGATGAATGCTGTCTTACAGAGCAATAATTGGCACTCTGAACAAAGAGGAAAACTCTATGAACAAAGCCAGCATGGGCTGAGCAGTGCTGGAAGGTGAATGGACTCATCCAGTGTTGCCTCCGCCACACAGGCTGCAGCAGGGCTGGGAGCTGCTCTCAGCAAAACCGTCCTCCTCTTGTTCCTCTAAATGTTGTAATTGCCAGTACTGCTACAAGGAGTGGGGCACCTGGGGCTGGGAGCAGCCCTCACACCGTGCTATGAGGAAAGTGCTCGGCTTGACTTTGAACTTGATCTATAGCAGGATCTTGGGTTCAGGCCATAGAGGAGCTCACAAATAATGCAGGTCTCGCTGCCTGGCACTGCAGGTAATTGATCAGCTGGGAACTGCACATGCACATCTAGGATGAACTCATTTAATGTACTCCCAACTTGCCTCTGTGTAACCACTGTAGTTTCAGAAATGCTGTTTGCATCTGGAAAATACATCATCAGTGACAGAAGCCAGCTAAAGCTCATTTCAGTCATTGTCATTAAATCCAAGAGAACAGAGAGTCTCCTCTGCTTTGATTTTTTCCTGCTCATACACTGAATTTGGTGCTCCTGACAACTGCCAGGTATTGCAGTTAACGCTTTTCACCTAAGGCAGGTACAGCCTGACTGATGCCAGAGAGCGGATCCCTCGTGCTGGCCCACCCTTCCTGGGGACGAGGTGCAGGGAAGACGGATGAGGCCGTGGGCTGTGACCTGGTTGTTCATCGACCAGGGTCTCCCCTGCTGGGTCCTGCTCATCATTTTCCCCGGCATAGCTGCATATTGACCTACAAGTCAGGGTAGAGCAGCCAAACCCCTTTGAGCTTCGGTGCTTTTGCGTACCCTGCCCCGTGCACAGCAGCGGAGAAGCCCCCCTGCCCCTCAGCCGGCACAGCCGAGGTCAGATGCTACCCAAGGAACACGGCTCTTCTCGGGGCCGGCACAGTAGCGAGCCCTGGCACGCTCCACCGAAGCTCCGAGTGCTACGGCAAAGCTTGAATCCTGCAGCCACGTCTCCCGAGACAGGCCCAGAGCGTGGCAAAGCACAAACCGTGGCTGTCCACCAGCCTCCATGCCTGGCAGAGCGTGGCCCTTGCTCTCAGCTGGAAGGACAGGGAGCACCATCCCACCCCCGGTTCTGCGGAGTCGTTCGAGCTGGCTGCATCCACACGATTTTAGCACTGCAGAGCCCTCATTTATTTCAAAGCCGCAGGTGCTGCTGTAATGCAATTGCTAACAATAAACTCTTTGAGAATACAGATACATCCAAAATAGAGAACAGCGTTTAACCCCGACATGCTTTCCTGATCACGCGCAGCTCCCTTCCCTCCTGCCCCATCAGCTTTCCTCCTCTTGCTGCATAACCGCTTTCGCTAATCACAGTCCCTTGGCGTGTGGAGCAAAGACCTCTCTTTTTTCCTCCCAGTCTGTCTGGAAGCCCTCAGGGCATTATTTTAACGTTTCCTTTATCATTCGCACTCGATTTCTGTAGAATGTGTACTTATGCAGGTTTTCCCTGGAGGATCATTCTAAGCAGCGATGCTACATGTTTACACTTAACATGCTCTTTAAGGAACTTGCTATACTTGCAACACTCCCATGCATTCAGAGATGCTCCTGGAGGAGCAGACCTGCCACAAGGTATTTTCCCTTAAACTGCTCAGAATAAGCACAATCCAACAGGGTCAGTCTGCAAGGGGCAAGAGGGAAAATAGGACTGGTCCCATCTGCCTGCACGTAGTCTGCCTTGGCAGGGTCACGGCCAGGGACAGCCTTCCCCAGGGCAGAAGGGAAAGCATCCCAAAGGCAAAGCCAAGAGCATGAGCAGATCTTCACAAATGTGCAGCGATTCGTCCTACCATGAGGGTGGTCCCAGCTGTGAAGGGCAGATGGCTCAGCGTGGCACACTGGGATCCCACCACAACGTCTGAAAGGACAGCCTGGATGCTCTGCGGGGTGCAGGAGCAGATGTCTTCTACATACACCTGGAAAGTGAGGCAGGGCCTATCTACCAGCTAGCTACAAGTCAGGTCAAAATCTTCTACGAGTAAAGCAGCAGATACAATAAACTCTTAAGGAATTTTCATTCCTCTTAAACTGGAAACACTGTTTTCTCTAATAGTTGTATTAATAGTTCCACACTAATAGTACGATCCTTCCCAGGAAAAGCAGGGAAGCGGTGCTGCTGTCGCAAACCTCCCTGCCATGAAATTCGCCTTTACACTTACGCAAGTCATCAGGAATGACACCTACCTTAGAAGGAAGGATGCCCTTTGAGAGCTTTGTGCTGCACTGGGAACGGCTGCACTGGTGGAAATGCCTGCCGGACCGATGCTGACACAGTGCAGGGTCAGAGAGATGCCCTGGCCCATAGATAATCTGATAGTGGGATTTTCCCTCCAGCCCCATCTCCTTTCAAGCTACAGCCAAGCAGCTGTCACGGCACAAAACTGTTAAAAGGTCACTTGGGGTCTGAGCCATCTCTTTTGGTATCTATGCTGACGTATGGTAAATGAAAATTAAATGACCATGAAGTGGGACTGTCAGCTCTCTTTTCTCCAGCCCTCCGCAAGAGTGTATGACCACAGCCTGCAGAAAACTTGTAGTTGATGACCTGGCTACAAGGCTCAAGGGAAGGTTCCTGCAGATGATGTTTGTGCGAAACCCCAATAAAAGCCACATTTGCCTCATGCTGCCCTGCCTGCCGCTCCCCGTATCGCTCTCCAGGCACAGCCTGCTCCCCATCAGCATCTTCTACTCCCAGCTTTGAAGATGCTTTTCTCTTGTGAAAGGGCTGGGAGTTTTTGTTCCTGTCCCTTGTTTAGGCCCTACATGGCTGGTGGAAGAAATTTTAATTAAAAGCTGTTCTGCTTTTATGTCCAACATGCTTCAATGGGCAATACATCTTTCTGATGCCGGAATTGCCTACTTAGTATTTCTTACACCCTCTAAGCAGCTGGTACAAGGCAGCACTCGAATTAGGATAGGGAGCTGGAGAGAAACCGCGTGGTGCGGCCACAATATCCTCTGCATCTCCATTAATGCTACTAATTATAGCAGTGGCTGGATTCCAGCTGATGCCCTGGGAAAATGAGACTGTAGGCCTAGAGATTAGGGAAAACATGCTAAAACCTATCCAGACGTCTCCTCGCAGGCAGCTCACTGTCTTCTGCGACCAGCATTTCGTTTAGTGACACTGGAAAACGTCTCAAATGAAGGATTGTTCCTCTGCAGAGCCAGCAGGAGAGTTCTCAAATGAGGAGGAAGCATCCACCCAAATTTACATCCCCCTCAACCATTGCCATGAGATGTACAGAAACTGGCTCGGCTGCTGGGTCAGCACGGCTGTAACCCCGCCGAGCCAAGCAGGGCTGTTCTCGGCTCTCACAAGCGACACGCAGGAGCACGGTCTGGATCACACCTTTTCCGTATTGATTAAAAAAAAAAAAGCCTTTTCACTTCTTAATAATGCAGATTATTGTGCTGCCAGGTTTGTGGTCTGCACAGGGAACAATTGCCCATAGCACTAAGGGCATACTGTTTGGCAGAAAAGAAAATGCTGGGGAATGAAAGAGAATGAGAAATAAGAGGGAGAAGCAGCTGCCTGAGCTTCTGGGCTGCTGAACTGCCTGCGGGTCAGTTTGCCAGCTGCAAAACCCAGGCACCAACTCCCCTTTTGCAAGGGAAGGTGGCTCTTTCTCCCTTGCCCTTACGGAGAACTGGGAAAGGCTTTGCAGCTGCTTTAGCTGCTGGCATCTTTGCAGAGTCAAGGCTCTCCCTTGAGCAGGCAAGACCCAGCAAATCCTGACCAAGGCCAAAGAAATTGCAATTTTTCCTCTCCTTTTTTCAAGTGAAACGTTAATAGTAAGCTGCAAAATGGATTCTTTGTCCCTTTACGAAGTCAGCCTGCACAGCCACAAAGCTCCTTCCCCTTTATCGATCTGCAGGTCTCCGCGTGAGCTTTCAGGAGCCCCCACACTGGACACGAGCTTTGCCAGCAACCGACCACGCATCAAATGCCATTACAGGTAGAAATGTTGTCAGGCTGTGTATAGGAACATATACATTTAAAGCTGGGAAACTACTTAATAAATTCAGACCAACACTTTGTGACATTTCCCACAAGACTTTAGTGCTGTTTACAAATTCTGAAGAACACCTTGAGTCATTGCTGGCAGAGAATTATGATTTATTTCAAGGAAAAATGGGTCAGAGTGTGTGGGTCTGTGTTTAATGTGAAAAGGGATTTGGAAATGAAAAGTCAACTGGCATGAAAGATTGCAGGGCAAATGTAAAAGCACTAAACCGTGTGGGTGGTCTCTGAGCATGTAATAGGATATTTTTAAGGAAAAGAAACATGCGGGATTGGAAGCTTTAATAAAACAGTTCCTTTTTACCCAATCAATAACATAATTGTAATTTTCCAAGGCAAATTGCCTCTTAACTCCCTTTCCTCAAGGGGAGAGTGGCACAAATGGGACAAGGACTGAGAAATTACTGAAAGAGCGAGCGTGCACGTGTGTGTGTACGCATGTGGGACCCTGCCCTGCCTCCACGGCAGAGATCCTGCTCACAGCGGGAGCACCCGGACCAGGCAGGACCAGGCAGAGCAGGACTGGGCTCGTACCAGGGATGAGCAACCCCCAGACAGAGGAGGGTTTTCTGCTCCATCCCAGCTAACTTCCCGCACGCCGCTTTTGTGCGTTTGCCAAAGGGCGGAGTGCTCCGAGACGCGGTTGTGCTGGGGGAGGCGAGGGCTCAGCACATCAGGGAAAGGGTCCGCAGAAGATGGAACAGGGAATGCAACAGCTTATTGGAAACGCAGCGAAGCGGTGGAGGTGCGTGGGGGGGTTACGGGTCTTCTGGAGGTGGGGGGAGAGCAGTATCGAGGTGGAGCTGGCACATGGAGCCCCAGGAGGGGGAAGAAGGACCCACCAGGACAGAGCGGGTAGTGGCAGGACAGGAAAATCATCGATTCAAATGCAGATAATGGCAGGGTGTTATTTCTGTCCAAGAAGAGTACCCACTAACCAGGCTTCCCAAATCTGCCCGGTAGCATGAAAGTCCAAATTACATTCCTAGCTCCTTCATCGGAAGTTCCAGTGTATCATGTTGAAAATTAATAAATTATTATACAACCCCCTTGTATGAAACTAAGCCCCACCTTTTGTTTCAACACTTAAAGAGTATAAGCGCAGTTTATTTTTCAAAGTTCAGAAGAAACACTTAAAGGCAAAAGACTCACAGGATTATCTATGGCTGCATCGTCATACTTTAGCAGCTTTCATTGTTCACTGTAAAATAGAAGATACCGTGTTTTAACTGCTATAGGTTAGTGTAAAGAGCATCAGGCAGCGAGCACATCTTTGGCTTAGACTCATTACCGGGCTCCATCTCCCTTTTGCCTCACAAGGGCGATTGATTTCCTTCACGTCTTTATTAGTATGCATGTCAGCTCCAAATGGAGACGATTATACAGGCATGGGGGGTCTGTTCATTTTCTTTAGCTTTTAGGAAATAAAACACTTTCAATAAGAAGAAAACGTAATAGCTGTCAGATATTTTGGACTTGAATCGAGCAATGAATACCAGCACAAAGATTGATGCTCAAGTTGGGATGGAAGTACTTTAGATCGGAGGAGAGGTAACCCCAGCAGACCATGACTCTGCTCAGCTCGTTAGAGGCATTAACATGAAACAAAATGCAGTAATAAAGGTCAGAAGCCCTGTCACCAACACAGGGACACACTGCCCTGTGGGAGAGGAGGGCAAACTCCCCGGGGTCCTGCTGGGCCAGATGCTGGAAGGGACAGAGGGAACAGCACCGAGGGCTGGCAGCAGCAGGCAGGGCAGCACACGGCCGAGGCTCCTTCCTCACCCTCCTCCACCAAGACAGCACAGCTAATTAGCAAGAACAACCTTTCTCAACATGCATCTGTGCAGCACCAAGCACACTTCGACTGCAACCACAGGAGCAGCTAACCTCACAGCAGGGATATTTCAGTGCTACTGAATGCAGATGCCCCTGTACAAATGACAATTCCTGCCCCCCGCGCCCAGCAAAGTAAGCCATGATGCACTGATGGGCACTAAACTGAGTATACCTGAGACTGACCCACCAGCAAAGCAACCCAAGTAAAGGGAAACATCACAGGCCCGAAGCACTGCTCACGCACACTAGCTCCCAGACACATTCCCTGCCACACTGAATAGGGAGAAAAACACGAGGGAACCCCCAGGAAATTGTACCAGGAAAAAAAAAAGAGAACAAAACACAGGAAAAAAAACCCAACTACTCACATGCTAAGCAGGCAGCAAATCCCCCTTACACCATCCTTCTCCCTCCAAAGCCTACTCCAGGGCTGCCTGTGCTGCTGGTTTTATTTCTTCTGGAGAAGCAGGTGACCTCAGTGAGCCTTCTCCTCGCCCCCACCCAGACCTCCTCCTGCCTCCTTAAAGCCTAATTGGAGGATCACTGCCAGTAGCTGTGAATCTTTTGGTTACCGGGGAACTTGGTCATCCTTTTGACCTGCTTTTGCCATACGTTTTGCAGGTTTCACCCTTGCTTGCCAAAAATTTGCACTTTTAGCCGAGAACAATGTCTAGTGCCCAAGCTAAAGAGTCTGGTGAGCCTTTCCATGGAGAGCTCCCATGGGAGCCAGCTCCAGCTTTCCCTGCTCTCGCTGGTCCTGGTTCCCAGGGCATGGCCACTGCTCTGTGCCTGAGCAGTGCAGAAGTCTCCAGAAGTGGGTGAATAAAAGAAGGAATATTCATCCAAGCATATTCAAAAGTAATTAGACATGTAAACCTGAATCCAGACTACAGGGTTTTCAAGCACCTGCAGTTTTGCAGTGACAAGGTCAGCAGCTTTGCAGAATTGATTTAAGACAAAACCTAGTGCTTACTCCCCCACAAAGTCCCCCCAGGGGAGTTTTTCGTGCTCTCTTCTAACCCAGTAACTTACTTCACTCGCCTGAGCTGCTGGTGGACAGTGCTTGGGAGGGAAAGGCTGTCAGTCGTCCCTGCTGACAAGCTCTCGGTGAGTGCTGGGGACGATGAGCAGCAAACACCCAGGCTCCCACCATCTGTGGTCCTGTTCCCAGCTGGGTGCCTGCAGACACAACACAGCGAGCAGGCTTTTAATTAGGAGTGAGAGTCAAGTGCATAGTGTTTCCATCAAATGAGCGGCTGACAAAACCTCTGGGTATCCCAGGGATCTCAGAGCACTGTGTCAGGTACCTCCTCACTGGGCTCCGAGGGACGTCGCAGCATCCGTCAGCCAGCTGGGGCTCAGGCACTGGTCCTGCCCGGGACGGGGCTTGCGAGGCGGCCTGTGTGGCCAAATCTGCTCGAAGGTTTGAAAACCTCAGCTGCATCTGTGCCTCTAGCAGTGACTCCCCTGGGAGAGTGGCTGGAGGTGCCCTGTGTGCCACTGAGCAAACTCTTCTGCAGAGGGATTTAGCTTTCTGGACAGTTCAGAGTCAGAAATGAGCTTCAGGTCTTTTTTTCTGCAAAGGAAAAAGGAAGACAGCTTGAAAGGCTGCCATTATCCTCCAGGACAATAACACAATAATTAAAACCACCCTACACGGTCCATTTTCCTTCCAGATCTTGGAAGACTATAATAGACAGAATAACAATTGCCAGGACCCTTTTCTTCTCCCCCCAGAAGAACCTCACAACTGACAGAGACTTGAAAGCTTGGAGCCAGGCTCTTGGGGAGAAGATGAAATGCTGCTCAGAATATAGATTTTGGTGCCAGATGGGAATTACAGCCCTGATCCATCCTCCTCTGTCACTGGAGTCTGTGTTGCTCTGTGGGCTAAATGGAAGTGAATACAGTTACTTTCCCTGTCTTGGGGGAAAAAATGACATTCCATTTTGTCTCAAAAAAATACACATTATTTAACTTATAAAATATTTAATCTATGTAATTAATCCTCTCATGACAGCGCTTTGCACATTTTTGCTGGCAATCCATACTTTGAATGGCCTATAGTTATAGCTAACTTTGTTTCCTTTTTCTCATGAAATTAATCAAAGGCTTGTATTCTAAATTATTCAGGAACTGAATGAAGCCTGCTTTCTATGGCTTGCAGCAAGAAAACTCCTATTTCTTTCATGTGCCAGCAATACAGCAATTCAACTTTTCCAAGGGGGAAAATACCAGAAAGCAGAGGCGAACCGCAGCCTGCGGTGCTGGCATGGGCAGCGCGTCCCCGCTGCGCCCCGATGACACGGCTGGGGCTGAGCATCCCCTGCCTGACAGCTCCATGCTCATCCTCCACCTGCCTGGAGGGAATGGCAGCACCAGACAAGAGGCTTCAAACCACCAAGGCTCAGATGCAACGTCTTAACAAGAGGTGGCCTAATTTCCAGAGAAGTTAGGCTTCTGCAGCAATTGCTCAGCTCCGTTTGATTTATTATTGCCAGATGCAGTTACGGGGCTGAATAGGGTGGCTTCTCCTTTCACGACACGTGAAATAGTAGCTGTGGGGGCCACAAACTCTGGGTGCTTTGAGATCTACAGAGACAGGGCAAAGATATACTGCTATAATCCAAAGCAGGATCTTGTCCTTAAAATGCAGAGCCCTGTGCCTGTGCCTCGGCCAGCGGGATCGCAGCATGGCGCGGGTGTGCCACCAGCAAGAGCATGGGGCTCTTGAGCAACCTCGTGCCAAGAAGCAGCATTCCCTTCTGCTCCTCCCGACTTCAGCCGTCCATCCAGTGCAGCTCCTTTCTTTGCCAAGAACCTGTCCGGGCTTCCGTGTTTCCTTTGGGATACGCTAATAGTTCAAGCAAGGCAGAGGGACACAGGCCTGCAAAAGTTTGGGGGTAATGTACTATGCAAACCCAGATAATTAGGGACCTGAAGTCCATGGGGATCTTCCCTTGGCTATAACGGGCCATGCTTCGAGCCCGCGGTGCCCGTCTGCTCCTCTGGGAACCACTCATCTTGAGAAACTTCAGACCATTTAGGAGCATCAAAAGATCAAAGCACCCTGCGTCTTCCACCGCGAGCTTGAAAGGTACATTTTCTTTGCCAAAAGAAAGTAGATTTCTGATTAATATCCCACCTGGTCTTGAGCCCTGAACACTGCTCAAAGTCTACATTAGTGGGGCTTTGGGGCCAGCGAGCTCAGGCTGCTCCCCAAGTGTTTCCCTTAATCTGCCCAGCACCACCCTGCTCTAGAGACTTCCTCTGTTCTCGCCTTCATCTCCTTTCATACCATGTGTTTGCGTAATTTCAAAGGGTTTGATTTGCATTTGGTCCCCACCAGTGCTGGTGTTCATAAGGCTGGCCAAAGCCCCGTCTCCTACTGCAGCGGAGCTGCAGGAGAAACCTGATCACAGGCTTGGCGAGGTTTTGAAGTGCTTTATCAACACTTGCTCTTCTCAGCTCCTGGATGTGCATAAGGCTCTTGCTGGATTCAGAGTTCAGCCCCTTTGAAGTTTTCACCTCCAGGCTTATTTTTTTCAGCAGAAAATTCTCTCTTTCACCACTTGTGGAGGAGCCATATGGAGAGTCTCACTGCAAGGGAGACACTCACTAAGTGCTGCATATGAATTTCCCGAGATCATTTATTTTTCTTATCTAAAATACTTTCTTCTTTCTCTGAGCAGCCACTACTTGCAACCTCCCAGGAGTTGTCTTTTGCCTCTGACTCTTGCCCAGCGTCACTCAGGATTTTAGTGATTCCACTAAGTACGACCAGCAAGAGCTCCGGTTTAGATTCGGGGGCTCTGGAAATGAGGTTTTTGTAACACACAGCACATCTCTGTCACTCTCTGTCACACAGGCTGTGGGAATCCTTCAGAGCTCACTGACTCTGTCCCCTCCAGATTGACAAATCCTGATCTCAGGGAAATAAATTACCAGCACTTGGCACAAAAAGGAGACCCAAAGGGGTCCGACACTTCATTAACTGTACCCGAGAAAATGTCCTCATCTGCCCTCTACTCTCCAGGCTTTAGTTTGGAAGTCAGTCTTTGTTACCAAATAATATGGGCAAATTAACAGAAAACTCTATTTTCTGGCTGTTGCACTGCCCAGTGGGTTGTCAGCCACTTGCACTTACAGAAATGCATCCCAAAGCACACCAGCCTTGCGTCAGGGGAAGGGGCAATGTTTTTTAGAAAGCATTCCCAGCGAGCAGTTGGATGGAACAGCGACAAATTCAGTAAGAAAACCTTAAGAGTAAACAGAAAGCATTAGTCATGGCTTCGGGAGCCAGCAGCTGCGTTGGCAGAACACAGTCAAGTTTCACTCTCTTGTATTGTTAATCAGCTCCAAAATTCATAGACAAAGAAAGTAATAATAATCAAAACCCCCAAACAAACCCTTGATTAAAGCATGCCTTGCTGCACAGCAAAGTTCAGCGTAAACCAAACAGCTTTGCAGGGCACCGTCCTAATGCATCAAAGCATCCAGTGCCGCGCCGTGGTACAGATACAGGAAGTTTACTAATGATGAAACAAGCGTTATGAGCATCTTTGTTAATCAGGTTTTATGGATTTATGAAACAAATATACACACTTATCTTGCTTAATATTATTTTCCAGTTGGAACCTTATTTTAATACAGATGCCCTGAAATCATACCATTCATAAATAATGCAAGCAATAAAACCTTTCTCTTATCCCCTAGCGCACACAAATGTGCTTTTAAATGTGGATTTAAGCAAAAAATGGTCGAACTTTGGGTTTAAAAAACAAAAGCATGTACAAAATGCCAGCCACTCTGAGACCTGGTGGCAAGCTGAGAAAGTCAGTGCAGCTTCCAGGCTCCAAGTCACAAATGAGAGTTTATTTTTAAGGAGACAATTCATGCCCTCAGTTTTGTGGTTGGATTTATATCGCTGGGTCATATTTGGTTTATTTGGGCATGGGGCATGGATGTGCGATCAAACTGGCAATGGAAGCACATGCACCCACGCCAGGTGTCTTCACTTCAGAGAGCTTCTCTGGGGCCACGGGGACTCGCAGAAGTTATCATCCCCCTTTGCCCACGAAGTTTGCACAGGTTTCAGGAAAGGCCCCCCCATTCACCAGTGAAATGCTCTTTGGAGGATGGTGGGATGAGAGCGAGCTGCTGGAGGAGCTGCTGCAGACAGATGGAGCTGGACGCTCAGCACGGGGAGTACTCCGGCTGTGTTAGAACCTGCCAGTGCTTCAGTTCATTTGCTATGCATCTTCTACATAATTCATATCCCAGAGACTTCTGAAAATCAGGAGCAATAAAAAAGGCAGCAAAATTGGTACTTTTGGTCTGGTTTTCATAAGGCAAAACACATCTAGAAGTAAAAACATAGTCTCCCTCTGCTGAATTTGGCCACATCTACCCATGGGCAGAACTGCATTTCCAAGCAGTAAGAGGCAACCACCTTTTTCCTTTTAGATTTTTGGAAGAATCAATGTGTCTTTTGTGCTCAGAAGCCTGGGACTAATGGGGAGAAGGAATGAAGAGAATCTATGACCTGGGGGGCATTTTGCAGGCACAGAAAGGGCTTAGAGCCGGCACAGGCAGAAATGCCCGTTAGGTTCCCTGCAGCCTGATCTCCTGCCTTGGTGCTTCCCCTGCCGCACACTTCCCGGTATTTTCTCGTAGTTTCTCCAGCCAACTTTCAGGTTCTAAGCAATGATCCCTCCACTTCTGCTCTGTGGAGATCAGCACCTACGAGAACATGCTTTAAAAGGCTTTTTTTTTTGCTGTTCAGAGCCCACGCTCTGTGTTTGGAGTTACGGAGGGCATGAGGCCCAGAGGTAGGTCCCGCTGCAACTCCTCTGGCTGCCACACTCCTCGTCCTTCCTTAGGCAGGCTGGAACATGTTTTTATGAAATGCATTATGCCCCAAATGGGAGAAGCTTGTGCCTTTCTGCAGCCAAGAAAGGCAGTTTCCCTGCCGGGGCAGCCCGGCCATGACTCCCACAGGCTGGAGATGCCCTGTGCCGCGGCATGGCCCCACAGCCCCCAGAAACGCAGGAGACGCGGAGCTGGAAGAATCGGAGAATTCAGATAAATTGCTCTGGGGGCTTGGTACAAACCCCGTGGGGTTAGAATAACTGACTTTAGAGTAACAGACTTTCTCAGGCTTGCAGCTGAACACCAGCCTGGGGAGGTAAGCACAAAAAAATCTGGTTTTCCAGCACACACACCACCCGCAGCCCTTCTCTCCTCCTGCCAGCTGGACAGGGTACGGTGCTCCATTGCCTTACAGGTGAGACAGCAGACAGCAGCGACAGAAGCTTTTAGACCTGCTGGCACTGTGGCTGAAACACCAGCTGCAGCCCGGGCTGGAGCTCGCTGCTCCCCCTGCCCCAGACCATGACCCAGCCGAACAAAATCCCGCTGCGTTGCCAGCTGCTTCCAAGCCCGAGCTCCCGGCTCTGCCAGGCTGGCGGCTCGGCCGTGGGCTGTACCCCATGCGTGTGTCCCCCCGTAGGTTTGCATGCTTTGCCCCCCGCTGGGATACCTGCCTGCTTCCTTTCACGTGCTGACAGACCCTACATGCTTGCTTTCCACCCACTGCCCACGTGTGACCGCACGTGTGAAATTAAATCTATACGTGAATATGAGTATGTACGTCGTCCTCCCATCATTCCTTCCATCCCGCCTCGGCGCTGCATCTCCCCTTTCCATCCCCGCAGCTCCTAGCCCTGCACACGCCTGTTTGGGTGGGAGGCAGGCGAATGCAAGAGGCTGCAGAGAGATTAGAGCCTGATGTTCAGGAAGCCGACGCTGACAAACCGCACAGTCATCACTCCCAGCAGCCGCCTGCTCAGCCGGCAAACAAGGGAAGAAAATAGGCTCAGTGGCTCGAAAAAGCCCCAGAGCCTGCATTTGAATTTACAATGAGCTGCTCAGTGGAGCTCAATCTGTCAAGCACCATGTCCCATTAAGATGAAAATTTGAAGGTCTCAATAGAGCAGATAGATAACCTCTTTTATTCTCTTTTATTAGAGGATGCTTGTGAGGCTGGCAGGTCAGGCTGGCTCCAACAGGCCTTCGACTACTGCAAATGCTTCCCCAACAGAGGCCACAGTTTCAATGGCCAGGTTCTCCTTTTCTTGCTTGTTTGTCTCTTGGGCTTTTATTAATCCCCAGCTCATCACATTTGCATGTGCTTATGCCAGTGCCTCAGTCCCGGGGCTCCTTGTCTGCGTGATGCCAGTGGGTGCAGGACGTGCCGGATTAAAGCCCCCACGCTGTGCTGTGCTCGCAGGCAGGCGTCAGCACGAGCCCCGCTCTGCCCAGACCTTGCCCACACTTCGTGGGAGACCTGGGCAACGCTGCCCCAGCAAAACAGGCAAGTAGTGGTGGGGCTGTGGCTTTGAACAAGTAGAGAAGGAGAAAACGGGGACATCTGGGTTATAAATCACCTCCCACCCAGCGGTCTGCTGGGGCTGAGCGCTCAGAGCATTGGTTTTACCCAGAGCTCCTGACAGCTTCTTTGTCACCCCGGAAAATCCGGTCCTGAGTGAATGCAGCTCCCTGCCAAAAAGCAGGAAAAAACCTCACTTTGCTGTTTCCCTTCATCATTACACGAAACAAAATGCTTTACCTCTCCCCAGCTCAGCAGCAGGTTGTACAGGCGCAGCTTTGAGAAGGAGCTGCCTTGCTCCCGGTTCAGAGGTGCCACTGGTGGCAGCTCCTGTGGAAAATTTTGCTTTAGAAAAGGATGCCTTTCCCAGTGTCAGTGAGCCAGATGTGTGCTCCTTTTCTGCAAACCTATTAACCCTTTCCTACTGCCCACCCAGTTTTAACGGGGATGCGCTCCTTCCCAGCCATGTGTTTTGGCTATTGCAAGCGGTGAATATTTGCAAAGCATTCGGTGTTTGTTGAAATATTCCCTCTGGATCAAAGCTCAATATTTCTTGGCTTCCCTACGCTTTCTGAGCTGCCTTCTGCTCACTGTTATATATTTGCCTTTCTCTCCTAGGTTGTTAATAGGACTGAACAGCTTTTGTTTATTGGTTGGGCTTTCCTTCCCGTACAACCCACCAAAGCGCTTTAGCCTCTCTCATACCTTTCCCGTCTCCTCTCGACCAACGTGCAGCTGGGATGAAGGAAACCAGCAGGCAATTTCCCTTTCTTGGCATTAGATTTACTGGAGTGTTTTAAAACACCAACAAACTATCTTCATGGCAAGAATGTTGACACATGAAACACCAGGTTCTTTGGAACAAACCCCCACCTTGTTCTTCTTGTTCTGCTTTCAGCAACTTGGGAAACAACTGTTCTGCTTAATATTAAAAAAGTCCATAGTACTGAGCTATTTTCTTAGCCAAAATCCTGGTGCTCAGGTATTGAAGCCACCTAAACAAAGTGAGTTTTTTCCTTTAATGCAGTGATGTCTTGATTGCAGTTACGGAGACCTCAGAAACGCTCTGCCTCCCCTCCCGCAGCACGGTCAGAGTGAATACCAGGACCTGCCACCAAATCCCGAGGGACGTCGTGCTGCCCTTGCTGTCTGAACCCCGGGAGAGCAGGAGACCCCGCCGCTGCGGAGGAGACTCGGTCTCTCCCCCGAGGGAGGACGGCAGCTCTCTGGGGGCTTCCCCACCACCTTACCCTGCCTGGAAACGTGCTGCTGCCTTACATTTTTAGAGGAAAAATGATGTGGCCTTGCCAGCAGCTGCCAGTTCTTTTTATTGAATTTAGAATCAATAGTGCATCAAGTGGCTTGGGATGTTATTAATCAGAAAATTGGCATGAAGGACCAGTGAGCCCACTCTTTTCTTGCAGAGTGGCTGTACATGGTTCTGGGTAGTGTTAATTACTCCTTGGGACCTGCCTTTCAACTGCGTTATAGACAAGGCAAACTATTGCCTACCGGCAGTGCAAAGTCCAGCTGCTCCTGGTCATTTTCCTGTCATTTTGATTGCAATCTGCGGTAAAATACTATATTGCATCTCCTCAAACCCACAAGAAAGGATGTGGAAGTTGGGGAAAAAAGGCAGACATGTTTTGGGTCAAAAGCCACTAAAGAAATATGGGGCTTCCTGCCAATCCTGGGAGCAGTAGACAAGATTCTTCTGATGCTGTTATTTCCTAGGTTATTAAGGTTATATATATATCCAGGCTATAGGCACCAACTGTCTCTCATCTTCCAGATGCTCTCTGGGTCTCGCTGGACAGCACAATGAACTGCAGTGTCCAGATCCTGAAGCTGCCTGAAAACTGGGCTGGTAATCGCACAGCCCCTAATGAGGTCTGCCTGGCGTGCCCATGGGGACCCACAGCCCACCTCCTGAAGGCAGTACAGGACCTGATGTACAGAAACCAGCTGCTTTTCATGGAAACTAGTTAATCACATGCAGAGCATTTAAACTAACTTGTATAGCACCTACTTGTCACCTCCATCCCAGCTCCCTAAAATGCAACAGCGTGGCTCACAAGCAAGTTGCCTGTGTGCAGCACTAGGGTTCATTATACGCAGGTCTGCAACAGGTAAGATACTCAGCTCTTTGAAGATTTCCCATGAACTATTTTCAAAGATTTGAAACCTCTTCATTTCTTTTTCGCTTACTGTTTCTAAAAAAGTCACTGTTTGCAGGACCTGCTCAGGGTCAACAGATTTAGTAGTATCTCTATAAAAATAACACAGAATTTCTGAGCCTCTGAATTTGTGCCATACACCGCGTACTGTGGAAAGGAAAATAACTTGAAAAGTATTAGAACATACTTTAATAAGCTCAGGTCTCCTGCCTGTGACCCTGAAAGTGTGTTTATCATTGGGCTTGTCTTGAGCAATCGTTATTTCACCGCCACCTTAGGATAAGCACGAATGCATGAATTTACAGCTGCAAATCCCATCTGACCGCATGTAATCTAGTGGTTTTCCATGGCAAAAAGATTTGAAATTCTGCACCTGTCTTGCTTTTGCAGAGATGGGATTATGTTCTTATATAATTATTGTATCATTGTGTCTAATTGGATTTCCAATGCCATTTATTTCATCATGAGGCTAACCTGGAAGTAACCTCCGCTGAATTTATTAATCCTAATGAGTTAGTAAATTTGCATCCCATAAACACCAAAAGGAATGGAGACAAACACACTGTTACCCCCACTGAAAAGACTGTTAGGTGTATCAATGATGAAACTTCCCCAAATCATCCCTCCAGCTCTCACATATCTCTCCACAGCCATAGGGAGTTGGTTTGCCATCACAGGACCTCCAACTTATTGAATCATTGCTTTCCTGCAGCCTTCCTGGTCTCCCAAGATAACTCCTGGTCTCCTCCCAGGTTCCTCCTCATTCTCAACACGTTATGGAGCTTTTCTGCTCTTGTGACAATCAAAAGATGTAGAAAACATTCACAAAACTATGGAAAATGTGCGCATCAAGGTATAATTAAACAGCAACAGATAGGATGTTTGTGTAGCTCAACTGTTAAAAGAGAAGGGACCGATACAGCACGGGCACTGGTAGCCTGGATCTGTAGCAAACAACCTGTTGCTTATGAAATGTGCAGTGTATGTGCATTCTGTGTGAAATTGCTTATTCCACACATTGCCCAGGCTGGTGATATGGTGATATGGTGACCGTGCGTGTGTTGTACCACTGAATGATATCCACTGCCGTGTGTCTGTAAAACGGTAACAAGCAAACCTCAAAAAAAATACAAAGTTTGTGCTTGCAAGTCCCCCAAACCAGCAGCTTTTTTAGGTCATAAAGCAGAAAATTAAATATTGTGTAATACTGAGTATGGCAGGGAAAGTTGCAGCTTTGGGGACAGAAAGCGCTGCTGGAACCTGGGGCTGGGCAGAGGTGAAGTTTGCCATCGGGCTCTGCCCATGCTGCACCCCGCGCATTGGGCTCGGGATGTCGTTGTCTTGGGCTCCTGCCCACATCCTCCTCTGGTCCTTCACCTCCCTCAGAATATTTAGAAAGAAGAAAAAACCCCTGACCTTTCTAGCAGCTATATGATGGTACCAAGATCCCTTTTAAACTCCCTTCGTTCCTGCATTACAAATAGTTTTAATGTTAAACCTAACAGTTTATTGCTATTCTAATTCAAATAAGCCGTTCTGCTGCCTGCCCGAGCTCTCTCCTGTCTCCCAGCCTCGCAGGAGCGGTGAGGAAGCAAAATGAAGGCAGAGATGAGCCAGGGGAAGAAGCAGCACTGATGCAAAAGTTGCAGAAAGCACTCCTAAAAATGAGGCTGGCTCCTGATTTTCCCTTCCCTCTTATACACTCAGCCAGTTAAATCTGTTCCTCTTCCTCGCTGCAGGACAGCCTTTCCACCCCATCCCACCTCCATCCCCAACCCCATCCCAGCCCTGGCAGCACCGACACCACTAAAAAGGGCTCCAGTGCAGAAGACAGCTCCCGAGAGCGGCACGTCGGACCGGGGCTACATCAGAGGGAAGTGGGATGGATTTCCTAATGTTAGCATTCAAGCTAGCGTGCTGCACAGTGGGCATTTTGGGGGGTAAAACTTAGGTGCTTTACAATAAATTCTCAGTACCATAGTTCTACCTGCTCTGGAAAAGGCAGCTATAGATACCACAGTCATTTGTAATTAAAATGTGTGATCTTCTCAAATGCATGACTTAGTTTTTTAGGCAAATCCATATTCTGCAATTTGTAGGCCGTTCCCATTTTTAGGATTATACTGGCAGATCAAACGCATGGCAGTGAAGCCCTGTGATCAGCGCTATTGCAATTTCAGATGCTTTAGATCTCTCGTCTTCACTTAGGTTTATTTATTTATTCATGATGATGTCTTCTCCGGGCAAGCTCTTGACCCTCCTGTTTCACGGCTTTGCAGCAAAACTTCATCAACAATGACTGCTTTTAGTTAAAAATCTGACCGTCAAGTGGTATCAAGATCAAGCTCTTCTTGAATTTACATCTCTCCGTGGACTGTGATTTTCTCTCTGCTGCTGCATTATGTGATTTTTCATATTGCTTCCAAGAAATGGGGCTGTTAGGTGGTCAGCCTCACAGCTCCGCTGCATGTCTGAGAGTCGATTCCTCATCCCTGCTGCTGCTGTGGCCTCTTCTGATTTTTAATCAAGAGTCCAGATATCCTTGGTTTTAGATAGATCATGGGGCCATAAATAGAAACCTGCTGCCCCCACAATAGGAACTGGCATGTAAAATATATTTTTAAATTATGGAATTTGATTCAATTGTCACATGCCTTAGGTAGGAAACTACTTCAACTCCTCATCCCCTGGCTTCACGTTTCCCAGCACGCAGCAGAGCCCAGCTGGGACAGGAGGAGAGGGGCTGCCCCGACAGACCCCCTGACACCTGAATTGGGGTCCCTGAGCTGGGCTCTGCCCCCCCCCCGGCGGTGCCACCCACCTCCTGCCAGGCCCCAGCAGTGGCTGTGCTGCCGGGGACCCCCACCGTGCTGGGGGGGTGGGAAGGGGCGGCTGGAGCAAGGAGAAAGACGACCAAAGCAGCCGGAGAAAGAGATGCAGGGAGATGGGGGGGACACTGGGAGTTTTCTGCAGCACCCGAAGGTGAGAGCCGGAGCTAGAAGGGCTGGAGGAGGGGGCAGCAGGCTGCCCTTCTTGTAGGTCCCTTCCAGATGAGATTATTCTATTCTATTCTATTCTATTCTATTCTATTCTATTCTATTCTATTCTATTCTATTCTATTCTATTCTATTCTAATTTCCCAGTGCTTGGACAGGAGGGAGACAGGGGGAGCAGCCTCAGCCCCAGGGGTCTGGGGTACATTTTCCCTTTTTTACAAGAATCTGGTTGCTACTTCGGATTCTTACAGAAGTATAGAAAAAATTTAGAGATACTATGGATACAAGATAAAGCATGCCCAGCCTTGCACTAAAAAGCCTGCTGGTTTACAGCAGCTATTCATTTCTAGCCCCTACTATTTATCACCTTGATATCTGATCACCACGGAGCAGTGTACTAAAGATGCAATTAGCATTCTCACAGATATTATCTATAGCAATACACAACCGTAAAAGCCAAGAATTGGAGAAGGCAGCATGCAGTACAGCACCCACCCTGCTTTTTGCCCGGACTGCAGATTTGCTTTATACACTGGAATTTCTGACAACCACAAATAACTGGAGTTTCAGTTTAATCTAAAATATAGCAATGTCTCCTAGCATCAAATAAGACGTTGGTTCACTATCGGTGCATCCTGGTGTATAAACACCACTTGTTATTGCTTTTTCCTTGCAGGTTCCCCATACAAACAACGACCCGCTTCAAACCTGTTGAAATTACAACAGCCCCAGAATCACGTTATGGAGAGGTATGATTGCCTGTTATTTACCTGCCAGGAGACCTGCAATCAGATCTGTTGTTTATCTGGCTAACAAAGAGACCTGTAATCCAGTCTACAATTTCTGCGCCTGATTTGCTAGGTGGGGACCCAGGCTGGGTATGAGGTCCAGGGAGGTGGGGGGGGCTGGTGGGGAAGTGCCAGGGTTTCTGAGTGCGGAGCAGGATTTGGCCCCCGGGGCGCTCAGCTCCTCTCTGGCTCAGGGGCAGGTGCTGGAGGGGCTGGAGGTGCAGGAGGGGGACAGGAGCCCACCAGACCCACAAGGGACGATAGTGTCCTGCAAGGGACCCAAAAGCAGTTGCTCATGAGTGCAGGTACATTTTGCCACACAGTTTTCATCCAGGCCTGTGTGGGGAAGACGAGCATTGGCACCATGTCAAAGATGAGTTTAATTTCATTATGAATATTCATTTGTTCATGTTCCGTGACAATTTTCCTTGGAGTCTTAGTGCGGCTGTGGCCGCAGCAGGCCGGAGCTGGGCTATTTCCCTGCAGTACTTCTGGCTCCAAATGCATGGAAACAACTGTGGGGGAAACTCTACCATTCAGCAAGTTTATAGGCAATGCAATTTATTTTATGATCAAATTACACCAGGGTAATGCTGCCTTTTGCATCAGACAATTCAGTTCTAGTAATTGCTACCCTGGGGGTCTCTTCTCTTCTCTGTATACCCAGCCCATTTATAACACTAATGGTAGCAATGTGTGAGCAGAGGGAGGATAATAGACCTTAAATAGCAGCAACATCTTGCTGGAGGAAAGAGAGCGCTTTGTCTTTATATTTCCAAGACTTGTTGAGCCTTACGAGGTGCATGCCTCTCTCAGTGAGCTGTGAAACAACACAAAAAGTTGATGCCATGTGAACTGCTTTCTGATCAGACTGATCAGACTGCTTTTGCAGTGTGCCTCCTCCACCTCTGCTACCTCAAGATGTGTTCTGTTTCCATACACAGACACTTTGCACCCGCGTTAGCCTCCGCACAGATTGGTACGTGCATGCATGTGCATACATCCACTGACCAACGAGGCAAGTTTGCATGCACATAGGTTGCAAAGAACTGAGGAAAACCTGCAAAGAACTGGAAAAAGAAAAGTCTTTTGCTTGTGAAATGTAGCCAACTGATTTTCCAAGTGCACCAGGTAGGAAAGGTTAAAGTATTCTGCTTCGTAAAAATTCTGAATATTTCCAAAATACAGAAAGGCAGACGACCCAAGTGGAACATAGTTATATGGAATAATCTCTTTGGTTGGTCATGGTAAGCAATAAGGCTACTCTAAGTCCCTCAGATGTCTGGACTTGTTCTATTTTTATGGCAATTATGAAATTGGAAATGAAAATTCTTTATTCATACACAATTTTTGGTGCCTGTTCCGCAGCTGGCCCTCGTTCCCTGTGATCTCTGCCGCAATGTCCCTTATGATCTTAACAGAGCTTGGCAGGATGGATCGAGTTTGTTACTGCGGAGGCAGAAAGTGCAAAGCAGGACAGCGTCTCGGAGGCACTAACAGCCCTGCCGGGAGGTCTCCGCCTGCTTTTGTATACCATCCCTCCCCTCCTTCCTTCTACTTGCTATTGTATTTGCAACCAACTCGTTATATGATTTTGCTCTGGCCTATGATTCAAACGAGGTAAGGCCTTGGATTGCCTCTTTTTTGGTACATTTAACAAAATACTTGTGTATAAAATCAAGCTCCCCTCCCAAGCAGCCAAATGAGGTGAATACGGCTCAGCATTTCTTTTCATCTTACAGATACGAAGGGCTGAAATGTCACAGAAACACGTTGTTAAGAATGAAAATCTTTTCACAGCCTTCCTTGACTTTTTTCAAAAAGATGGAAATAAGTGTGGGATTTGAGCATGGTATTGCTAAAAATCATACGCTTGTAATTAATCGAAAGGAATACAAAAGTAGCTCCGATTTGAAAATCCATAGAAGCATTCATTATCATGAGATCTCTAAGTCTCAAACTCCATTTAGATTTGTAATTCTCAAGTAAGCTGTCAGAGATGAAAACAGGGGCTAAAGTCAGCCAAACTGGTAAACCTGAAGAAACAACTCTGGGGTCGGAGGACTGGCCTTACAGTCTCTGTGTGTTCAGCTACATCCCCCCGCTGGGGCTCACAAAATCCTTATCTGTCCGCTCTGCTGATGCCTTTACCACCCTCACGGCTGGACCTGGGACCGTCGGCAGGGACGGCTTTCGGTGCAGCTCTTCGGCGGCGCGGTTTGCTCTGTGCCCGGCGGCGAACGCCTGGCCACGCACGCGAGCAGCGGGCGCAGGAAAGCTGCCGAAGTCACCGCGCACCAGGGGAGAGCACAGGTCACTGGCTGCGAAGGTTTTCTGCCACGGTAGCATGGCGACAGTTTTAGCGTCTAATTAATACCATCCTCGGGAGAACAGGACTGAGCTGAATGCCAAGGTTGCTGGCCACGGAGAGAGGATGAATAAGAGCTGTCAAATTCAAGTAATCAAGGAGGACAGAAATGAAAACCGTGCTGGGTGGAGAGAGTCAGCAATAGCTTGGCCTGAACCGCATTTAACTCCTCAGAATGAGATACTCAAATTCCAACACTGGGAATAGCAAATGTCTGCTCCCCCTTGAAGGTGCCACTGCTTGCTCTGAGCTCTTTGGGAGATGCAGGTCTGAGCGGTACCTGCCCGAGCTGACCACATACGGGAATTTCTGGTATCTTCAGCCATAACTTAACCCCTCTGTTCTTCCCTTTCCATATCTCTGAAACGAAGATGGCATTTGCCTTGCTCAGAGGTGACCAGCAAGCTCTGCAGTTAATGCCCGGGGAGCTCTGCCAGGTGAAGGTCAAAGCCTCAGCGGCTCTGCCGCGTTCAGAGCAGACTGATGCCGGCCGGGAGGGAGCAGGAGGACGATGTGTCTAAGCTGACGCCTGTCAGTGGGAAAGAATCGGCACAAATGACACGGCATAATGTATTTTGAAATAACGTCCTCTATTTTGGGGAAAATCACACTGCAAGCTATGTTGGAAGCAAGTCTTGATCTATTTAAGCTGTTTTGCTTGGGGTTTACAAAGGACAAGAATTTCTTGGCGGGGGGAAAGCAACAGCAAACTTTCAACCAGCTGTATCATTTCCTATAAATATCCCACAGCCCCTGGGATCCCAACACCCTGGCTGAACACATGGCATCAAGCACTGTGGATCATCTTCTCAGTGTGATGAGGCTAGAAAAGTGGTTAAAGGAGTGCTGGAGGATACCTGGACACTTGCAAAGATGAAAGGCAGCCCTTCCGTGCTGGCGCTGGGCTCTTGACACTGCCGGAGAGCTGGGCTAAAGCAGCCTTTCAACCCTAAGTTAGATGGACTCCAAGAAGAAGAAATTATTGACTAATTTTTGCCAAGTGCCTCTGTCCCCACCCTTGGAAAGCGGCAGGTAAATGGCAGCAGCAGATACACCACGGGCGCCTGGGGAAGGTGCTTCTCCCAGCCTCTGCCTCAACCCATCCTCGCGTTTCGCCCACTTCAGCTGACTCCTGGTACGGATCCCCTGTGCTCACTGGGGCCCTCCCTGCCTGCCCCTCTCCTCCATCCCTAACCGGCATGATTTTACTCCACCTTTTATGCGTTCTTTCATCTAGGCTGCTTTCCAACCCTTTTTGCTTTGATCTGGCTCATTAATGTCAATAAGGTATTTTTGGAAGCACCATTCCAGATGCCTTCAGATCTCTTCCACTGTCTCCGCTGGCACCTGCAGCGCAGAGCACACATGGCTGTGGCCAGAAGGGTTTTGAACGAAGCGGAGAAAGCAGCGAGTGTCCTGCACAGCGCCTGGCTCCTGGGGATCACACCGGTGGGTTTGCAGGCACGTAAATTAATCCAAGGCTGCCGCATGCCCTTACGCTGCAACGTGACAAAAGCTACTGCCGGCCACAGAAAGCCTCGCCGCAATTTATTGATTTACTTTTAACACTTCATTCCTCAGCAATAATATAAATCAGCAAGAGAAAAAGAGGAATAGGAAATAGCTCCCAGCAATGCTGAATGGACTCTTGGTGCTTGCGTGCTGCAACCTTGGTTTTACCTAGCAAGGTTACAGCTCGGAGGAGTTACACCGGTATCTCATAGCTCATATTTTTTCCCCTTATTCTTAAAATAGCTTACAGTGGTTAAGACATTTCTATAATACCCCTGGGTGAGCTTCTGGGATGCACTGAATCACATCAGTTCCTGAGGAAATTCAGGAGCAGCAGTTCTGCTGGCAGCCGGCCGCCCGCGAGCGCTGCAGGGGCTGGGGGGGCCGGGGGGGGCCCCGGAGCAGGGCAGAGGGGCTGCGGTCTGGACACACGCCGGGGAACCCCAGCGTGCCTGCTCGGTCCCCTCCTGCCGCTGCTCTCCCACCCGGCAAAACCCGACCCTGCGCCGGCTGCGGGCACCCTGCGCCACGTTAGCTGGGAGCAGAGGATGGAGATGGGCTTCGGCGGCGTGGGCTGAGCCTCGGGGCACAGTTCCTTGGCAGATTTGCTGCTAGAATCCACTCTCCTCCCAGGAAGGCACTGATGGAGAAGCTCCTGGTTGCTGCAGTTTCCAACACTCGCCCAAAGCAGTGCCCTGGGCTCAGCAACACACTTCTCTCTAATGGAAGGCGTAAGGACTCTAAACGAGAGTCCTGTCCCCAGCCAGCGACTGCAGAGGAGGGTTAGCCAGGGCTGGATGTGTCCTTAACACGCCGATTTACTGGGTATGCAAGAGAAACACCTCTCAGCAATAATGGCGATCACCAAGCACGGAGAAGGACACGTGTCTGAGCACAGTTCGGGTCTGGCCGCTCGTCCCTCGCCCGCCTCAGAGCCGCGTCCTGCACAAGAGAGCCCGTCGGCAGTGGAGGGAGCACCTCTGAGCTGCCCAAATCTCAGCTCGCCGGAGACAGGAACGGGGAAAGGACAAGCAGTCGAGCATTTCCTAGCAGAAGCGCTAAAAGTGTTATTTTAAGAATTAAAGTGTTCCCATTAGAAAAGAGTTTTGAATGATAGTCTCCCACGTATAAGACACCACAAATAGCATAAAGTAAAATAAAATGGAGCAGAAATGGGTACCTGTTACAACAAAAAATAGAGTATACTTTCTCAGCTGAAATTCCCATTTATCAGCACATACGTAGACCCACACACTTTTTCTACAGAATTATTGTTAAGAAAATTATTGATCCACATCTACTCTTAACTGTATCTCTCATTTTTCTTCTCCTTTCCACTAAACAGTCATGCTTGATAAATCTCTGTTATATACTCACTGACGCCCTGACACTCACACGGCGCGTGCATGCACATGCACCCACACACACAGATCCCCTCGTGCCTTTCAACACAACTGCTTCGGTATTTCTATGTGATCCACACGTGTATTTGGTCTCATCCATCGAAGCCTAAAGAGCTTTCCTGAATAAGATGTCAGTCTACGTGTGGAGATGAAGCTAAATATACATCTAATACCAGCCTGAGTTCCCAAGCACTTGGAAATGTGGCTTTTTTGGTGCCCAGCCCTTTCTGAAGCATGCAGAAAGCACAACCCTGCCGCTCTGCGTCTCAGCTGTGTCCCCATCAGCACGTAGCCTGGCAGGCTGTCTGGGTTTGTAAAGAGCACATTTATCTTCTGCAGACAAGCCAAAATAATCATAATTTGCAAATAATTTTTTCAGTCTGCACTGCCTGTATACCTGCAAGGGTGGATGTGAGAAGCGGGACATTAATCTCAGCCTTTTGTACCTTTTATCTTCAAGTTAAATGAATGTGGAAACAACATTTTCATTGGCATTTGCTTGTCTGTATAGCCTGTGTCTCAGGTGATGGGGGTTTCTGATTTCAGGAGCTCAAGCAGCCTGAAACCTGCCAGGTCTTAAATTTAATATTGATTCCTTCTAGTGTCTCAAGGGACCACTGCAAAAGAGCCAGGCTAAACCCCCTTATTTATGATTCATGGCATTTTCAGCACAGGATGCTGATTGAAGAGGATTTCAGGTATAGCAATTATTCAACCACAAGCACACTGATGTTTAACTAATAATCCATTTTACCATAAAGTCCTCTAATCCCTAAGGACTGGGACATGCAGTATATCACTCGTAGCACTGGGCCTTATTGGCCTCATTAATATATGAAGTCAAAGATGAGCGAGGCGGGGAAACACGCTCCCTGAAGCCTTGCATCCTGGGCAGGCAGCCCCTCCGCAGGACGGGAGGTACGGGAAGGAGGACCTGGGCACCCCGGGAGGACGGAAGAGGCTTCCTGGCCAGATCCTGACCCTGGCTCCATAGACCTGCTAGAATTAGTAGAGAGGCAGAGAAATAAAAAGACTGGGGATAATCTGAAATCTCTAAACTCAATAAAATTCCTATTTTAGTTTTTGGCAGAGATTCCTTTGGGAAGAACGTCCTTGATCAACCTCTGCCATCAAAAGTTCCTGCATTCAGGGGTGAAACGTCCTGAGAGGTCTCGCTACAGGAGGATAATGAGAAACCAAGATAAGACCATCTTCAGAGTTGACACTGGAAGAGCCCGTGCAAGAAATACCATTACATATGCACTCGCAGATTGTTAAGCACCTTTCAGTATTTTAATGAGCATTTGGATTTTGCAATGGATGTTTTCTATTGTGCTACAAGGTCTTTTAATGGCTGTACTGACAGTGAGACACATGTTCACAGAGGAAACCACTTTCTAGAGAAATAGGGCCCCATATGAGCAACTTCTACTTGCAACGAATGAATCTGATTAGAGAACTTTTTCGTCCCTTTCATCCCGGGAGGAGGAGGATGAAAAAGGATTAAAATGGAAAGCGAGCCCGGTGCTAGGGAGGTGCAGCTTAGCGCATGGGCTCTGGAAGGGATCTGAACTCTTCATTCCTCAGAGCGTCAGCACACTGTGGAAGAGCAATGAGGGAGGTTTGATTGTGCAGATTTTTATCCCATTTCCATTTAAAGAGAAGTGTGTTCTTTCAGGATTCTCGCAACAGTCGTTGTACCGATGTTCCTCTAGTTTTCCATCATTTTCCATTTGCCTCTTTTTCCTCCAGTTGTCCGCAAAGAGACAGATCCTTATATTTACACACATGTGTTTGCAGAAGTAAAGATCAGGATAGGTGTTGATCTCTAAAATATGACCAGGGAGCACACTTTAATCTCTACTAATGATGGTGAATTGCAGATTTTATAGATTAAGGGAATGTGACTGCTTTATAATTGCCTTTTCGTACAAGGATGAACACAAAGCTGTAGCCTCACCACAATGTATGTATTTATCCGGGGTTAGGTTTGACTTGGAAATGCCATTCTGTTCCTTAAATGATTAACAGCTGATGAAATCTTGCAGCCACCTTCTCTGACAACACCACTTAGAGAAACAAAACTTAGAGAAACAAAAGCATTTTTTTGCACTTTTCCTTTTGCCATGTGCTTCTGCCTCAGTCAGTAAGGGCAAGAGCTACAATCGCTTGCTGCGCTTGCCCTCCTGGGGACACAACGTGGTCCCTGAAGGCGGACACAGGCTTCGCTTTAGCCCCAGACCCCTGGGAGCTTTTAACAGAGAAATCTCTTCCAGCTGGCTCAGGGCACCTTGTCACAGATGAGTGCCACAGCTTCAGCTGGCGGTTGTATTTGTTTGTCTTCTTTAGAAGTCAGTTCATCACCCGGACGTGGTCAGTTGAGAAGCCCCTGTGCTGGAAGCCCGTGGGGTCTCCAGGTCTCCACACAAAAGCCCAACACCCTTTTAAATAGACCCCATGATGTGGGGTGGATCAAGGGAGGTTTACGTCTATCAGGTTTCCTCATCAAGCAAAAGATGGGGTAAAGAATTATGAATGGGAGCATCAACAATCTTCTTCAGTCTTCCAACTGCAGGAACTGTAGTCTTCAATCTTCCTACCAACGGTAGGAGCGTCATCCTTTGTTGCACACCCGTGTTCCAGAGATTTCCCAAATACCGCAGGGAGCAGCTTGGCATTTTGGCCACTGTGAAACAACAGAGCCAGACAGAAGTACCCAGTACGGTTCAGCCCTTTTCAACACAGTGGTGATGCTGAAATGGTTCTGTTTCACCTGAGAAGTTGTTGATGACAGTGTGTGGTTTGGGGAGTTTTTTGTCCTCCACCTTGGTTGAGCACTCTCCATTGGCAATAGTTCCAACACCAGACTGCTGTGAGGGAGAGATAATCTACACATCATTCTCTTTTTTTTTTTTTCTGCCCCAGAATTGTTGTTCCTCATCCCAGTATGGAAACATGTGGTTTGAAATATAGTAACCTTTTTTCTTTATATACCTGGAGTATGCTTGAAGTCAAATGGCGATACAAAATTTACTTGCTACTGCCACCAAGGAATTTTTCTGGCAAATTATTCAGTTTTATTAAGCACATAAAGACCTACAAAGTTGGTCTTTTAATGTACTTATATAGCCATAAACTTATATCACTGAAATAATTGCATTTTAATGATTTTTTTTATCTTTGCATAATTTGTATATTTAACAATCCCACCAATAGAAAGAGAAAGGCTCACTGTAGAAGCTTTCTGCTTAGAGATTAGGTGCACGCTTATTCCTCATCCCCACACTGCTGATGAAAGCTTGCTAATTCCCTATTATGTGCTCTTAATGGCTTCTGTGAAGATAATCTAGCCGTTACGACGTCTTGTCTGGGTCTGTTACAACGCCTTGGTGCTCTGCACACCAGGTTTGAAATGCTCAGGCTGCTCTAGAAACGCAGGTTCAACCCTGTCTGGGAAGCTCGTCCGTTGGGAAAAGTAGCCGCAGAACCTTGCCCCCTCGAGCCCTGGGCTGAGGATTCCCGTGGGATGCAGGAAGCACACACTCCTGGACCACAGTCATCTAGACCTAGATGACCTAGATGGTCCAGAAAAAGAATTATGTCCTAACTTCTGTAGAAAGCACACGCAGATCTAAGACTGGTTTGGCTGGTTTTCACCTCACGCTGGTTGTCCTTTTTATTGTTTGATTTTGTTCTAAACAGTACTCAATCCTAAATATTGTGATATTTATATAGGAATTACAT
>JANZLQ010000055.1:1048100-1093281 GCA_026212715.1 Elanus axillaris
GCACGGTGCATCCTGCTGAGACAGGCGATTCCCACGCGTACTCTTATTGAGGGGCATTGCAGCGATCTCTGTTTTGGAAGACCTTCTCCTGTTTAATGATACAGAAATGAAAGCCAGATGAATCAGTAATATTTACAGCTTATTGAAAAGAATTGCCCAAGTCAGAAGGAATAAATTAGCTGGTAATTCTAGAGAAGTCAAAAGTATAATTATCGTGCCATAGGGTGTCTTGTCCTGTATCAAGCTCCTGGCTGCTCCTGCTGCTGTCGGGCCGTGCCCAAGCTCTTCTCCGCTAACGCTGCGTCTGCAGCCGCTAATGAGCTGCAATCAGGGAATCTCCCCTTTGCGGGTGGCTGCGAGGGGTCTGTGCAGCACTCAGCACCGCTGAGGTCCCTTCTTCAGGGCTGGAGGATGAGTTCAGAAAAAACACTCAAGCGCCTTTCAGGGCACATGAGCTGGGAGCGCATTCTCAAGTTCCACTGATTTATTTTTTTGAAGTAATTGAGGTCGAGAGGACTCGAGTCTCCCACTGCTCCCACTGAGCATGTGCTTAAGTGGCGATAAGAATCAGGCCTCCATCTCCTGCTGGCTGTCGGGAGGAGTTTTGCTTTTCCAGAAGCAAAGCTTTATCCTTTTGGAAGGCTCTCTCTGCAGCACGCTGCTCTCGTAGGAACGGTTCTACCCTGCTCATCCAAGAAGCAACAAATAATCCCCCTCACAGTTCAACTGTAACTGCAAATAAAACAATTAAACACCTTATACAATGAACTACAAAACCTGAACTCCAAATATATCCTTTCTACCTTTATCATAATTTCAAAGTCTTTTTGTTGGGTTTTGGGGTGGGGCTTTTTTTTCTTTTTTCCCGTTAGCAAGCTGCAAAATGTTTTAGTGCACTTTGAGCGTATCCTCTATTAACTTACTATGCACACATTTAATTTTTCGGGGGTTTTTAATTTAATCACTTAGAGCGATGCACAGGTCTCTGCAATCCTTTTCATCTCGGCTCACGGCACATGGGGAAATGGGGCTACAACACAACATGCTATGGCAAAGTTTCTCCTTTCTGCTTTAGGATTGAATTTCATTGCGGCAAGCTATATTTGGAGCTCTCAGGCAGAGCTCTCCATCCTGTGGCTTTTGATGTTTTATACGTTTGTCTGAGCTGCCTGCCTGCCATTTCAGCTGGCTTGAAGTTATCAAAGTTTTATCATTTTCCAAGTATAAAACCACTTTCTCCAGCCCCTCCCTTTCCAGCAGTTTTCTCCCGAATGCAGTCAGCCTGCACAGAGCCACAGCCACCGCACCTGCCTTCCCACGTAACGAGCCTCTTCGTGCCGCGTGGTGTTTGATCAGGTATCAGCTCTTGACTGTGTCACGTCTTGGGCAGGGCAGATGAAAGCGGCAGCTGTGATGGGATTTAGGCGTGGGAGGGTTAGCAATGACGATGCTTTGAGCTTCTAACGCGCCCGTCATCCAGGGAGTTCCACGTGTCTCGCCATCGCCTGGTCAGCCCTGCAGCCCCCTCGAGCGCTGAGGTCTGGTGCGGACGCTGGGTGGGCAGGGAAGCTGGTGGAAGTACGTAAGAGGGATGACTTTCTTTGCCGTGAATTGCTTAATTCCTTGTATTCCTCCTCCACTTGTTAGTTGCTTGATCCAAGGGAGTTAAAGCCGGTTAAAGCAATTTCGCCATAGGAATTCAAGCGTAAGCACCCACATAGGCAGGCACAGAACAGGACACCCTCTGGTCAGTGCTGAGGTTTTGGTTCAGTACCTATGCTTGGGAAGCCACGCTGAATCTGGGTGCAACAACTAATCCCAAATATAGTAACTATAGTAACTCTTATAGTTACTCTATAGTAACTCTATAGTAACTCTATAGTAACTGCTGCACATTATTTCAAACTTTGCTAGCACCTTGAGGTGTAGCCCACAGGACAAGCTTTTCTTGGTCTTCATCTTTGGAATTGGCAACCCTCTCCTGGAAGCTGCAGATGCCAGCATTTGGCTTAGGGCTAGGGAAAAGATGAGGAAAATGTCTTCTGCTGTAAGTAAGGTCTAGCATGCTGTAGGCAAAAATTAATTTTCATTGCCTCTTAATGACGATTAGTGATTTTGATACCATTGATCACATGCATTCCCAGAACATTTGATTAATGAGACCATTTCTAAGAAGAAATAATAAGCCCGTGGCAAAAATATGACAAGAACAGAGAGATCTGTTTTGTACGTCTCTCTCATAACAGGCCCTGACTGTACAGAAAATCCTACAGGTTGTAAACAAAAGCCTTATAATGGTTTTCTTCCTTCCATTTCCCTTTCCCGCTCCCACAAGCTACTTGCATCATTAGAAATCAATGTATTAGCTGCAGATCTCTTGCTTTGGGGCTGCAGGCAGATAATACCAAAGTATTTCTACTCATAACAAAAGTGAATTTCAAAAGCAGTAAAAAGGAATTGGAGGTCGACTCCAGCTGATCAGCGGGAGCATCTCCCGCGATCGCAAAATCACCACGGGCAGCTCTCTGCAGGGCTGGACCTAAGGGTCTGCGACTGCGAGGACCACGGGCATCGCTGAGCACAGCCCTGTCGTGGTAGGCAAGCAGGCGGCGAGGGTCAAGGCAGAGATGGCCCCAGAACATCAGCTCCACAAATGCTACCCTCTGCAAGCCTTTTTCCAACACGCCACAACAAACCCCTCAGCTGGGAAAACAGCAGGAGCAGAGGAGAGAGGAAGGTCACAGTTACACTTCTACGTCCTTGTAGCAGTAAGGAACTTCTTTGGTGAAATCCCCCTACGTGCTATCTCTCATCCGAGGGTCCTGAAAAGGCTTGTATCAATTCTCATTTAAACTGTTATCTACTTTTCCACCAGATTTTGTATGAGGAACTTACATTTGGACTTGCAGCAACAACCAACCAGGGAAATATTATTTGTCCTTTCTTGTACCACGATGACAATACAAGCACAGTGGGAATTGTCAATACAATTAGAAAGTGGCAAAAAGGAGTGAAAGAAATGAGTTCATGCCATGCAGAGGAAACAGCTACCGGAGGTGTATTGAGCCTATAGGTTTATACAAATACATGGGATATGCAAGATTAGGAGGAAAACAGACTCTCAAGGATTGCTATAATTGTGCTTTTTTTTTTTTTTTTTAACCTGTGGTATGTTAATACCATACTTCTGGGTTTAATCCCATCTCTGGATAATCAAGGTGGAGAAAGCAAAATGAAAACGCCTGGCAGACGATTATCCCAGGCCTGGCTACTTGAGGTTTCTATAACCTTCTCTGAAGCCACTGGGATGGGCGCTGTCAGAGACAGGCACTGCTTGAGATGGCCACTCGTTCTGCCCCAGCCCTGCAGCTCTTGTTTCTGGTGAGTGAGAGTGGGCAATAAAGGTGCAATTATGTTGAGACACAAGAAGAAAGAAGATAAATTATGGTCTTGCATTTATATAGCACATTTCATCCCAAACCCTTGAGTTAACCGATTGATATACAAATTACATTTTGAGAGATGACTCTATCCACCCCTGACATGCAGATATATATAAAGTAATCATTATTTTTTAAAGCAAACTTACTTATTAATGCAAACCCTACAATTGGGGTGAGCTCTTCTGGGCAAAGATGAATCAGAAGTGACAAAACTCCACCATCTCGTGACAAGCGTGCTTAAGAATGAATGGAATAATTTAGATACTTAGATCCCTCCAACATGGTAAGTTCAAAGCCAAACAGAAAATGCCTCTCTTCTCTAAGGATTCAAAACAGACTTTGCTAAAATGTAATTAAGCGCTAAGTCCCTTGAAATCAATCACTTCCAGAAACTAATACCCACCTTGCTGATTAGACAGTGGGTAAGCCAGGGGCAATTAATGAATTAGTATGAAAATTGTTAACCACGAGAGCAACCAGTTTTGATGGGATAATTGCTCTTAGAAAGACTACCTGATGGTTAATATCAGAAGAAGTGACGTATTTAGGAGAGGGGAATCTACTATGTTAACTGCAGCTAATTAAAAATGACCTAATTCTCATTAATACTATGTTTGATTGGATGCAAACTCGAATCTGGGAGGCTAATGGGGAGCATCAGTATGGGTTGCCCCAGCCGACGCCAGCTGGGAGGTTTTTTGCTTTATCTCAGAGAGGGAAAAGAGATGGGGAGCTGTTCTCATGGCAGTGGGAAGCGCCTGTCGGATCAGAAAGGTGAAACTGCCTCCTCGTTAAGTTATTTTTCAGCCCACCCCAGAGGCAGATGTCCATCCCGGCCCACCAGCTGCAACAGGTTACAGCTACATTGGGTGGAAAAGTGCTTATAACTGGGGCGTAATCCGGGCTGTAAATATTTCAGCTGAACTCATGTTAGCAACTAGAAACAAGCCCAGTAAAATTAAGCCCATCGTGTTTAACCACTTTGAATAATGTGTAACATTTCTAAATTTTCCAACATGTGTTTGTTCAGTGTGGCTGAGTGGAAGTGTCAGGGAAAAATGTTTGGTTTTCATAGTCCTGCAGTTAATGACCAATTTTCCACAAATCATAATAGTCTTACACCATTAGGTTTTATAATTAAGTCTTTATTATGTGATCCTGTTTACTCAGCACACACAGGAATCTGACAGCCATCCCACTCGCCATCAGACAGTCCAGAAATCACTTGTGTTGCTGCGCAACTTTGCAAATGATGACTGAGCTCCTCTGACAGCACCAGGGATCGCGACTCCAGGCAAGGAGAGAGGCAATTGCAGCAGGAAACATAAAGTAACCCTGACACGGAACCGATGCCATAGCTGACATGAGGCAGCGTAGCGCTATCCATCCCCATCCGCTGAGAAGCTCCATGCTGGAGCATCACCTTTTACATTAACTTCAGCGGAGATGCCCCGTTTGCTCCAGTGCTGTCAACATCCCTAGCAGGCAGCAGTTCAATGACCTGCCCAGCTACGATGCTGCTGTACTATCCCAAGAGGGGACGAACGTCATTAGCAAAGGGAGGTGTGACTAGAAACACAGGGTCCCAGCACGTTTTCTGGCTATACTCATTGCATGGGAAAAGATGCATTTCAGGTTTTCCCCCAGCCCTTGTTCTGCAATCGGTTTTTCCTTCATGGAAATCACAGCCAAATGGGAGCTTTGCTACTTGTGAATAAAGATGTGGGTGATTCACTGGCCAATCAATATTCATTCCAGAAGGGAACAACAGCTGCATTCACTTATGTACAACTGAGGGTGAAAGGTGGCGATCATTGAATTAATCATTAATTGAGTATTATAGCACTATTTATATGGCTGGGCAATTAATGACAAAAAAAAAAAGCAACCGCAAATAATTTATTGAACAAAAATATCAAAATTATTTGTGTAAATTGTTGGCAATAAATAATCTGACCAAGCCTTATCAATTCCTTTGCTTATTTCCTAGGAATGTTTCAAACTGCTGTGCCAGTGGCTTTTCCTGGATTTTTTTTGAAGGATTTGTCACCTTCGCTACAGCCCCGGGTCAGGCCCCCCCAGCCATCCGTGGGAACAGAGCTCAAGGAGCAGCCCTCCACTTCTGGGCACTGAGCGTCAGCCCCGGAGGGCTGTCCAAATGGGTGTTTATGCAGACAAAATAACCAAAAAGTCACATAAATAAGGGTTTGGGGTTGGTACTCCTGCCCTCTAGCTCTGTCCGTGCAGGACCTCATCTCTCATCCTCGCCCACAGCGCGACCCAATGCTCCTCCACCACCAGCCCGGACCTCGGCTGTCACCTGGTTTCATGCTTTTCCAAAACTGCCTCGAGTCACCTCCACGATTATTCGCCACAGCAAATGGAACTAAAGGGGAATGAATACATGCTGGACCTGCCTCATTGCTTTCACACCATTTTAAAGAGGATTTAGAGTAGCATAAAGTTGTTGTGGCGGAGTGGAGAAGCTGAGCGGGTATATATATTTACATTGCGTTATACTGCTCGAAATAAAGCCCAACTTAAAATCCCTTAACACTTTTTGACAACAAATTAGTTTCAGATCAAGGGCTCCTGCTCTGTCTCAAAATATGATTTTCACTTCCAAATTATTCATCTTGCCAGAAGCTGCTGCTAACAAAAAAAGGCAAATTTTTAATGGTTTGTATAACGTCTTGTTCACTTTCAGCTTCCTTCATAGAAAATTCTCTTTGTCACTTCATGCCAGAAAGTAAACTTTTTTCTATTCCATCAATTAAGCAAGGCAGCCCAGGCTTTTGGGTACAAACCCGTCTGCAGGCGTACTTTGTGCAGCCTCTAAACACAGCATCCCTTGCACCCCAACTCCAGGCTGAGCAGACCCTCAAACAATGATCCAGTCCCAATGACAACGATCCAGTTTATTCCAAAGGTCTCCAAAATCAGAAATTTTAGTCAAGAATCTGGTACTATCTCTGGAAGGTGTTTCCACAGGAAATAAACTTCAACCCCCTAAACCTCCCTTTCCCTCTAGCTGCACACTAGCATTGATTTTCTTTTTCTTTATGTCACTCGAAGCATCCAGGAGCTGTCCTGAAAACACATATAAACAGCGCAAACGCAGCTTGCATCCAAACGTGTGTCAGAAGCCGTCTGGAAATCACAGCGAGGCAGCAAACCTGAGTGACAGAGCGGATGCACAAGCATTAGGAAATTGAGGCACTGAGTCACGAGGTGCTGGGAGCTGGTGGAAGGTTCACGACATCCCGGGGAAGGAGCAGCGAGATGCACGTGCAGGGAGGGATGCGGGAAGGGAAAGGGCACATGGATGATGCACTGAGAGCTGCACCCGGAGGGGAGAACAGGATTTCAACAAATCCCACAACTACTTGCTAATACAGGGGCCTGCGCTACATGAAATTTATCATGAAATTTCAGAATATTATTCTTCCATGCTGCAGTAGACTGAAAACTTTGTCCCTGATAACTTTTCTCGGCAGAAAATGTCTTCCAGAAAAAGATGGATAATAATTTAAAAAGAAAGAAATAAAAAAAATCTACTTTTATGGTCTATATTTCCAGTTGAGAAAAAGAGGAAAGGGAAGGATTTCCAGTCAAATAAATAAAATTTTAAACCCCAATTATGTTGTAAAGATCTAGGAGTTTGTGGAAAAATCAAGTTTGATGTTCAGATATGGAAAAAAAAAATTATATTTTAGGGATGTCACGCCCCAACTAATTCAGAGAACAAACATCCTAATTTTCCAACCTCCCAGTGCGGCTTCTCCATGACTCTGTGGCTCTTTACACCGCTTTTCCCTTTCATCCAAAGCACTGCAGCAGAAGCGGAGCCTGCGTACGACAGCATCCCTTCTCCAGACCTTCTGGGGCCGACTGCAGGTTTGGTCTGGTTGCGCAGCATGACTCTAGCCAGAGCAGGGCAGGTACGTGGAGGGGCAGGACAGAACCTTGCTCCTGCCCTGTGCCAACCTCTCGCCCAGCGGGGACCCTGGCTCTCCCCCCAGCATCCCTGCGGTCCCCGGAGGAACAGAGCTGCTCCTGCCAGGGCTGGTGCACTGACGTTGGAAATGCCAATACACGAAGCTGGTGCTTAAGAAAAGGGGAGGACCACACCTTGCACCACTTGCTGCAGCTCTCACCAGCACAAAATGACGGTAACTGCTCCGAGCTCTCGGTTTGCTCTCTGTTTGCGCGGGAAGAAGCTACTGGAAGCTCCCACTTCTCTTGCTGGAGACCGTGAGCGGGCTGATGCACGATGACAGCAACCTCAAGGCTCTCTGCTTGTCACCGCGGCGCCGCGCGAGCTTTACGCTAACTCAGATCCTGCTAACCGTGTTTTGTACAAGCACCGAGTTCGGCGTAGAGCAAGTTTCCAGTCCCTTTAATTGCTCAGCGAGAGAAAAGCAACGGTAAAAACCCAGGGGCGGGGTGGGCAGGATGCTCTCTGCGGGGATGGCACCCTGCCCTCCCCTCCACCCACAGACATCAGCCTTCAGGCTGGGAACAACACGTTCTGAGAAGCTGAAGGAAGGGTATTACACAAGTCAGGGCAAATGGGGATATTTTTCCCCTTTAATTGTTTGCTGCTTGGCTAGCTATCGATTACCTTTTTTGCAGAGTTGCTATTTGTTTTTCTTTGCGATATATTGGATTCTCAAGGCTTTTAATCAACTGTAATTGATTGTGATTACCACTAGCTGCTCTTGAGCCTGGCTGGCTTATTCCACATGCTCCAAGCAGGGGTTGTCTCCACATGCGTGCGGAGATGCCTGCATCCCCTGCCTGCCTCCTTCCACCCCCAGCTAAGCACACGGCCAATCCCAAATATTGGGAAAAGCTGCATCAGCCAAACACATCCGCAGAAATGAAGGTATTTCTTCTAAAAATTCCCAGTCACCCTCCACTCCTTGCAGAATTCACATCGTCATCCCAGCTTACCTCTCCACTTTCGAGGGGAACCCTGGAACTTCTGATTAAACTTTAGGATTGAGCCTTTAAAAACTTACTGCTTGCTGAACCTGAACTTGGAAACTTCAGCAGGTGCTCTGGCTGCAGCTGGAGCAATGCTGGGATAAGTCTTCTATTGGCTTAATGATTAATTGTATCCAGTGGAAAATTATTCCACAGGCACAACAATCAGCACTCAGTGTTTCCAAATGTTAGTTTCTTCTATATATGGGTGTTAGCAAAAAGCAGATGGCAAAGATAATTCACTGTCTACTGCACTATCCTCACCCATTGTCTTTGCCTATTGCTGCGAACTTCAGTCAGGCTCTATTTACAGCTATCTCTTCAGCTGCTGGGTATCGCGCTGTGACAGGCTGTGATTTATGGTTATTTTGTCTGCTGTTTTAATTACAAACCTGTTGTGCTGTGATTCAGTTTGAGATCCGAAAGGTCCCTGTGAGGCTGAGAGAAAGGGGTTAATTTTGATGTTCTCCTCAGAGCAGCAGTTTGCAGGTACAATTCCTTCTACCCAGGCAGATGCTGGAAAGGAGCAAGCACTGGAGGAGGACACTGACTTCTGCGGGGCCAGTAACATTTCTGGCTTCTTAATCACCTGCTCTGGCCACCTGAGCAAAGGTTCAACCACCCATTAACAGAGAGCGCCTGAGGCACATCAATCGCCTGCCATTTGCCAAGACTTTCTCCCTTCTGTGACTGCAAGTGCCTTGCAATTCCCAAGGTTACGTCTGGACTGACAAATGGTCCTTTTACAACATCGTATGGGTCCTGTCTAGATTGCTCTTGAGTGAAGAGGCTTCCCCTTCGGTATTCGCCTGTCTGGATAACCCGGCGTCACCTCCACCCTCCTGCCTGCTCCGGCGCCCGTCTCTCAGGACCTTGCAGTCTGGAGCTCAGCCTTTTGTCAGCATCCCACCTCTGAACGCAGCACGCTGCCATTTCTCCACTGGTGTCCCTTCAGTCAGGTATTCTCTTGTTTATGGTTCTGCTAAGGGTTTTCTGATTAAATTACTTGGTTGCTTCTTCTGTTTGCTCTCCCCTGCAGGCTTTTCTCAACCAGACCGTCTACCACACAAATGTTTCTGTAATCCAAAGACAAAGTTGTCCCTGCTAGTTGTTCCTTTGTCCCTCTGAGACACCGATCATTGTAAAAGCCCAAGCAACCTTAACACTCTCAGCTGTCAAGATGTCATGGGAATTTTGAAACATGTCATCTCCTTTTTAGCTTGTTAAGACAAGAAGTCAGCTTAGATGGAGGCTTAAAGGAAAGAAGGAGAAATCATTCCCCAAACTAAACAATGCCAATTTTCTTCCCTGCTACACGCAGAGCATCAGCACCGATAGAAGATGCTGCTTTCAACCGCTCCAGTGTGAAAACGTGCAGCTGCTTCATTACTTTGATTTCTATGACAGCCTATTAAAGATTATCACTGCCATCTGTTCCCTCTGCTAGGTGAAGGGCTCGCTGGCTGATTGCACTGTAGCTAGAACTCGGCTGAATGTGGACTCTGTGGAAGCTCTAATTAACCTTGGCCACAGTGGCTTTAGCCTGCAGTGGGAGCTGATGCTCCCTGCAGGACACGCTCCCACCGGGAACGCAGCCGGAGTCCGTGCAGAGCGATAACCTCCCTCCCGGCCCGCGGAGCCACCCCCCAAAACTCTCTAATGGGGGGGGGTAGAGTTTCCGATTAAATTTTCTGGGATGGTTATCATTCTCTGTTTAATACTGGACACCTGTAGAGTAATCTCTTCCGAACACAACTGCATTCCACTGAAGCCTGCTAATTTTACCTGTATTAGTGGAAAAGCCTCTGGGATACCTTGGGCATACTGGCCGCGACTGATTTTAACTGCCATTTAACTCTATGGGGCTTGAGACTGGTATGGGGATCTTTCCAGACTAACATTCATGGGGCAAGTCTTGACCTCTTCATTCTGAACACTGCTGAGCGCTCCCAGATTCTGTTAGAATCAAGCTGCTTATGTCCCATCTGCCCGCATAGCAGATCTACTGCTTTCTCCTATAGGCATCAGTCGCTTGAAGGGAAACACAAGGTATCACAGGGGGTCAAATCAGCAACATTGAGAAACACATTTTCTTCTTCAAGAAGAAAAATCTTGCTGTTAAAAAGAAAAGCCGAGCACATCAGGGATGAGTAGAATGGATGCGATAAAAGACATACGGTCACTTTATTTCATATCCCAAACCCTAGGAAAGACAAGCACTGAATGCTCTTCTCTCCTGGACTTGAAAACATAAAAAAACCCCACCAAAACAAAACATCAAAGTTTCTGATCAAACCTGTTCGTTTTGGTACTCCAGCTGCAACCTTTTATGGTGCAAAAGCATAACCTACATGAAATTCAGATCTGAGTGCTCCTAAACATTGAACTCAAAGTCAAAATACAAAGTCTTGAAGTACACTTATATCACAGAGAGAGAGAAATTTCTCTCATCCTCAGAGCCAATGTATAACTCCCTCTAAGGCCAAATAGCCTGCGGAGGATGTCCCTCACTAGTGTAATACAAATAGAAGTCTATTTTTGTATAGCATTAGGTCCTGGAGACAATCCAGAGGCAGCTATTACAATCCGTGCTGACTTCAGGCTGACTCACATCTTTAACTCATACACACCATTGTCTTTATTCAGATTTCCCAGTTACATTGCAGGCATCTGACATTGGTTAATTACAGCTTTTTTTCAGCAAATATTTCTTTTGTTTCTCCCCTTTAATATTTAGTACATTTATAAAAGGGGTAAAGCAGGCATTAATGAAGATGTTCTAATTGCAAAAGTCTGCAGTAGCACTGGAGAGGAATGGAAAAAAATTCTTCATATACAGTAAACAAAGGCTGGAAGCTGGGAGCATCCCCTGCCCCGCTCCTGCCGTGTCGACCAGCCGCGAGTGCACGGCACGGCCCCCGGCACAGGCTGGGCAGAGACATCGCCAACCAGGATGAAAAAGCTATTATTGTTCCTTAAGGAAGAAATGGCATAAAATTAATTTTCACGTCAGATTTTGCCTCCAGCTAGGATGTCCTTGACCTCTTTGCCAAGGCTGATACGATCCAGCGCCCCATGACCTTGGGGACGGGCAGCAAGGCTGCCTGGACGTCAGAGGGTGAGCCCAGCCCAGCGCTGGGCGTCACATACCCCAGGCAGAGGCATAAGGTAACAGCCACGGGGCCGGGCAGCGTAGGACTGGGTCTAGGGATGGAAGAGGTGGAGCGGGGAGGGCTCGGGAGAAATTGCTTTAACACCTTAACACAGCTTAGCAGGAAACAACTCTCCTCTAGGCTTTTAAAGGTATAACCTAGAGAACTGTAGACAGAAATATATTTTGTATTGTGTTCTAGAAAATGGCTTTCTCTCACCAAAAATCCTACAGACTGAACTGATGCAATTTTCTGCTGACAAACACCAAACAGCCTAGCGCAGAGGACATCTCCAGTAAGGGGCAGCTCTCATCCCTCCAGTACAAACTGTGTGTTTGTGAGGGGGGATGCACTGAATAAGAGGTGCGTGGGGGGGAAGTCCCAAGGGGAACGGAGAATCAGTTCTTCCAAATGCTGCACAGGTGCCATTTACAAGCAATAAAGGGATTTAGGGGCTGCGGAGACAATAGCGTGGCTCCCAAGAGAGCAGGCCACCTAACAGCCACCAGTCATAGCAGAAAGAGAAGATGATTAAAGGAGCAACTGCTACACGCAAAGCACATAATTGTGGAAAGGGTAATTTATAGACAAGCAAAATAACTCGTTCCTGTTAACTCAGGTATACAAACCGATGGCATAACACAGAAACAGAGGAGAGAAACGAATCACTCACTTTTCACATGCCAATTATACAGGTTCTGAAGCAGCAACCCGTAACATCCTTGGCTTGCCATGCAGCACCGGGAGCGAGCCAGGGAACTCTGTCCCCTTCTCTCGCAGCCAACACCGTTCCTCTGCACGAGGCGTCCTGTCCTCTGAAGCCCGAGGCAGATGCAGATGGAAAGCCTCAGCCTGCCAGATTTTTCTGCAAGATGTTTTATTTATATACTCTTCCTCCCTGATTATACTCTGCTTGAAATAGAGCAACACTCTTTATTTCCGCCAGTGTTCACAAGTCCCGTCTACTAGTAAATTTGCCCACAGACGGTGAAAAAATTAGAGAGATAAAGATCTCCCTGGTTAAGCTGAGCAGCTGGGTTGTAGCTGGTGCTGGGCCTGTGTCTCCACGCAGGTAACGCAGAAGGTGCCATGTGGCAGCTGCTGACGATCTGACCTTACAAGTTTCCCTAGGGCAAGAACGGAATGAACAATCCCTGCTGCAAAATGGATGGAGGATCAGACTGGCACAGAAAACACCTCGATGACAGCCCGGCTGAGCTGCAAGCCCCCAAGCTGACCATGAGCATGTCCCTCAGCAATCCCCATCTTCAGAAAAAAATTTAAAAAGTTAGTGCTAACAGTCCGTCTTGTTCTGTGCTTTAACATCTGCCTGGAAAAGGGGAAGCTCAAATGCCTTTGTGAATGCAGCAGAGCCCTGCTCTCAGTTCGTCCTAGCCATGGGGGACCCAGGGAAAGCAGGGTGATGCCCTAATGCTGTGCTGTAATGCACGTTCACTGCATTATTAAGACCTTCCAAGGGAGGCTGGGGACGGTACGTCCCCTCTCCAGGGGACAGGGTGGCAGGACGGAGGAGCCGCGGTTCACGTTTGTGACCACTTTCACTCCCAGCTTGCAGACCGCACGCTGTAACAGCTGCCGGCTGTTGGTGCGAAACAAGGAACAAAGGAGCAAAACAAACATTGCCATTTTATAAATAATTGGCCAGCAGATCTAAGTCCCATCAATATTTACTTTTGCCTGGCAATAGACGTCTCCGCTGATGGCATATGGGACTACTGGTGCAGCTCCGTGCTCTGAAGGGACAGACTGAGCAGGATTATCTGACTTTCTTCAGTTTATTTTACCAAAGATAAATCCCATTTTATTTTCCCTCCTTTGGCGGAGCCACTTTGTAAAAGCAGAAAAAATGAGAGAGCTGAAAGTAGAGGCGGAAACGCAGAAAGCGCTGAATAAAGGCAGCGGCATAATTCCGAGGGGAAACGGATTTAATGGTCTGATCAGCTGCCTGAATGCTACACCGTGCCCAAAGCACAGGGCAGGAATAAGAACACATTAGCCCATACCCTCAATGGAGAATTGGCCAAAAACCTGCTAGATTTAACAGATTACAGCAGATTATACTAAATAATGATTTATTTCTTTGGAGCTGGATTCCACACATCTGGTTTACAGCCCAACCACACAAACTGGCAAAGAGCTAGTGTGGCCTGCATAAGCAAGTTTAAGGGAATGCAAAACACTGTTAAGGTGTTTTCATTCACAGACATTAACGTACACAAAAGTGCAAATTTATAACAGAGTTTTCCTAGCCTCAGGCCTTACACGCTTGTTTTCATACTAGCCTCCCTTTCAAATCAAAATAGCTGAGAACTGGAGAACAGAGCATAGGTGCAGTTGTCAGAGCTGCCTACAAGCTGTGGAGATGAACACAGAGTTTCAGAAAATAAAATGTTGAGGAAAACCAGAAATGAAAATGTATGAACTTTTCTCTCCCTCTGTTTCAAAGAAATGAGGTGTTTTCAAGAACACGTCATCGTTATTTGTGAACCCAAATGCCTAGAGATGAGAAGACAAGCACTGAGAAGTCTCCAGAAACACAGGCAGATAATAAAGAGAGCCCCAATCTCTGACAGCCCTTACCCTTCCTTCCTTTATCCAATAAGTTTTATTCCAAAAGGAGGCAGGAAGACTGTATGGAAGGCAAGAGGAAAAGTCAGCAAAGACTCAGCAAGGAATTCAAATGGTGTGACCAATGTGGCATGCATAATAATAAATGGCTCGTTCTACTTATCAGCTGCACTTTTTATTATTATTATTTTTTAAGACTGGCTTCAGACTCTTTATTCAGTTACTCGGACCTATTGATGTCTCTTGTGCCAAATCAATACACTTTCCTAGAGAACATGGAGTAAAAATCCATACTCCTCCTGCTCGGCAGTAAAATCATGCAGGCTTGGTGTTCGGGTGCCTGAGTGATTGCTCTGTGGGTAGGGTATTAAAACTGTCAAGTGTGGATGCTCGGGTAATAAAATAACCCATTTCCCGCGTCGATCTGCACTTACCCCCTCTTGGCCACTGACCTGGAACATCATTTGCAGAATGCATGTGCAAAGCAAATTACCAGGTGAGCTCCCAAAGACGCTGGGTCCTACTCAGAGACATTTTTAGCTAGCAAAGTCGTACTGGCCCGGAAGATGCAACCTCAAGAGAGATCAGGGCTCCCATTAGGAATTGTTGCAAACACAACCCTTGAGCGCAGGCCCTGGGGAACAGCTTACACCAGTGGGAACCGAATTCCTCCGGCACGCCTTGGGCCCAGGTGGGTGCTGAGGAGATGCCACCTCTTCACTGACAACGGGCCACCGAGGAGGGCAACGAGCACGTTTGAAAGTATGCAGGGAGAGGTGGCCACGGAGGATGGATGTCAAGGGAAAAAGCGTTTCTGCAGCAGTGGATCCAGGTGGGAGAATGGCGTGGACTGCCATGGAAAGCACATTGCCCAGGGGATCTGCTGGCTGCTGTGCTGCACCTGGGCAATCCTCAACGCACTCCTTATTCCAGTGGCTGCTAACAGTACCCAGGGCACATGTGGAAATAATTAAAACATTGCAGTATATCATCGAATAACCTATTCATGAAGGCAGCTCCATTTATCAAGGCAGCGCAGAGTGTTTCCAGCAGGGCCTTTGCCACCATTAGCATCACTACCACCAGCTCGGCTAACGTGCTGGCAGTTATTTGTTTTCTGCTAGCCTAAGCAGATGATGACGGCATTTATCACGTTCTATACCCTTGCTCTGTGCCTAGCTGCAGGGCACGGGGCTAATTTAAACCAACCACTGAAAACTAGATGGAGAAAAAGTGATTTTCTCCATCAACGTTTATTGACAATGGACTTCAGTTCTGGACCTGCTGGAAACTGCAGCAAAAGCCAGTACTCCTTCACATCAGCTACTGCGCCACAGGGCTAGCGGGACTGTGATTGTATAATTTTAATTCCTTCTCGCGGGGGAGGAAGTGGGGAACTGCTTTTTGCTCTGACTCCTTCTCTCCCCATCCTGAGTTTAGCAGATGATTGAAGAGATAAAATTGGCTTTCTTTGAAATTTGCAGGGAAAAACTGCCCTGCAGTCACTTGCACAAGGATTTGCTAGCAACAGCATACAGCCCTTTCTGCCATTATTGCATTAGTGGATTATGTTATCTTTATATTGTTCAACGGTTTAACCCTTCTTGACAGCCACAGGCTGGGCTGCTTATAGGCTTCTTCCGACTTGTTTTATTGGGTTCCTCAAAATACCTAAGCTACAACCGACTGAGGAGTTTTGAGCCATTGTTAGAAGCGACAATTTAATGCTTATGAGCCTTTTGTATTTACCTCAGCAACAGCAACAATGACAAGTCATCTGAACTTTAGTTCTAAACCCCACAAGAACCCGTACATAATGATGCAGTCTAACGGTCCAAGGCACGCTCCCTCTAGTGAATGAGGAATGCAGGTCTAGAGTGATGCTCAGTTCAGTGTGCCTCTGCTTTTCCAGGCCTAAAGTTGGGTTTTGTTGTTGGTTTTGGTTTGGATTTTTGGTTGGGTTTTTTTTTTTTTTTTTGGCTTGGTTTGGTTTGTTTTAAGGAAGAGAAAAAAGGGAATCTGTAGAGTTATACAATGTTTGTAGAGTACACACAGAAGCTCCTTTGAGGCAGCTAGAATCTAAGAAATGAAACAGGAATGGAATCAAATTTTATTTTTTCTACTTTATAACAGAATTATAGATGGACTTTTTTTTCCATTTGAACTTTCTCCTTGAATCAAAGTGTCTTGTCTTTTCCCCGTATTCCCTCAAGGCTGGCCTCTTCATTTCAACGTCTGCTTATTCAAAAATTGGCCAGGCAGCCTGCCTCAGAAACACTTTGCTCTAGGGAAAACACCCAAGAGCATTTGATATCGGTCTTGTTTGGATGCTCTTGGTCACCTGGTGAGCAGGTCCTGGCTCCTCTTTTAAGAGGCAGATACCAGGCTGACATGCTGGGGAACTCCATTCCAGCACGCAGTTTCATTAATCAAAGAGTTTATTGAACTGTGAATAAGAAACTGGATGATTAGAAACTTACTGAACCTGCCCCCGTGAAACGACTGCCCTTGCTCCATCAGCAAGATGAGCAGGAGCCCTCATGCACTGAATTTCCCTGTTTTATCAAGAAGGATAAAGAAACAGAACTGCTTGTTAGAGACGAACCATTTATAAGGGTTTTTTTGGTTTTCTTGCATCTCCAAACTACTTTTTCATTGGTTTTAGTTGATGCAAGGTGGTTTTTAAGTAATTTTTTAATATAGCCACAGAGTTAGGAAAAAATATTTTGGTTGGAAAAAAAATGTTCCCTTCAGTGCAAGGGTTTTTCTTTCCCAACTGCTCGGTTTTCAAACACACACAGAGATCAGAGTTATTTGTTTTATATTGCCAAACATACTGTTTCAAGTGTATATATTTATGACTAATTTTTGAGATCAGATTTATTATAGCATTAAAAACAATTTACATTAAATGAAAATTGAGCTCATTCACCCCATTTTGTGATCATTGTAATAACAGCATATTCTGGATCATTTCTTGGTTTATATTCAGTACAAGCACATTTTAATGAGTCTATTGCTGGGGATTTCAGTGACTGCATTGAAAGATGCTACTAAACTGCATCTTCCTCTCCCTGGCTTTACTATGTCAGTTTTTCCTTTTTGTTGCTTTTCTTTAGCATTCCTAAAGCATTTAGATGTATGAATGTTAAACCCATCCTATAGCGCTTGTGGAACCAAACAACCCTCTAGGCGTCTCTGGTAAGAGACTTGACTTTCGTTAGCAAACCCCAGCATTATTCTTCCCTCCCCAGCCCAGTGAACTCAGCGAGGTGCTTTTCTAAGGAGCATGTCAATAACTGATCTTTAAAGGACTTATGCCTATCTCAGTCATGCTTTCCCTGCCACATTTACTCCAACATATGTCTGCGATCTACAGGGGCAACACAAACAGATCAGCCGTCCACATGACTGCACTTGGGAGCTAAAAATAACCTGCTGAAGTGAATACATTAAGTTCTGTATGCAAAACGCCTTGTGTTAAGTGTCTGTTTGCACTGCTGATAAAATGTGTGTTGAAATATCCGTGGCCTTGATGTCTCGTATTCACAGAATGGGGCTTTGGCAGCCAAAAATACCACCCACCACACACGCTTAAATAGCAGGCATATTAATGTGTTTAATTTTTCCATTCTCTGCTGTTTTGAAGGTCAGGTATTTGCCTACTTTACCTAAACAGCTTTCAAACCACAAAACAAAGAATAGTTAAAAGTAGACAATTAGGGCTTAGAGAAAAGTGTCTCTGAGTAGTCATTCAAATCCAAGAGGAAATTTCAATTAGATCATGCTTATTACTCCTTCATGTTTGCTTTCCACTAATCTTTGAGCACTTAAGCACTGAGAACATAAAACAGTCTTTCTGCCTCTCCAAGTGCAAGCTAATGGATGAGCTGGTGAGGAGAAGCCGAACCTCCACGTGCAGCTGGAACTGTGCATTTGCAGGAGCTAGAGGAAATACAGTTCACTTTCTTTCCTTGCTGTTAGTAATTACTAACAGCTACTGAATTTGCTTATGGAGAAGAAGAAATACTGAACTAGCAGCTGCCTTCACTGCTGCTGACAGAAACCTGGGAGTGCTCAAAAACTTAAGGGATTTGCCAGCCAGACACCAGTGAGGTTGTTTCAGCTGTAACCAGGAGCAAACCGTGGCAGGGGCCACCTCCAGACGTGGTGCCAGCCTTGGTGCAGAGCAAGCCATCTCCTCCCCCCATTAACGCCCCAGCCACACAGCTTTTCTGCGTATACGAATCACAGCGCTGGCCTTTGTTTCAGTGCAAAAGTCAACCATAAACTCCTGTAACCACAAAGTAATTCTTCTACTTCAGGAGCTTTGGACAATCCATACTGTCAATATTTGCTGCTTTATCTAGTTTGATTACATCCTTTAATATTTTTCCAAAAGATCCGATGGTTTAAACAAAGTTCACCGAGGCTGAATGCTTTACAAGGTTCAGGGGGTTTTGTGCAAGTCCTTAGGCATTTTCTCAATTTTCTCAGTATTTGGTTTCTTCATCAATTATTGACTCAGTCCAAAAATGGAAGAGTATCCCATGCACACTTACGAACACTCATACATCTGCTTAAATATATATAAATTCATTTATTCACATGCGATGAAAGTGCCTACAGGTCCCGCAAGCACCTTCATTAATACCAAAGACAATAAACACTGGCTATGGGTCTTGTATGTCCAGTAACCGTAGCTCCTGAATTCATAATCTTTCACATTAGTATCCTCAAAACATTTCAATAAAGCAAAGTAAAACTACTAGCCTGACTTTATGGGAGGGAAGAGAGGCAGGAGAGTCGTTATGGGGACAGACAAACAGATGCTCATCTTCCTCCATTTTGAGCTATCTTTATCTGGAAGCTGTGCATCTGCATAACACAGCTCCATGCCACGAAAATCAACAAGCCTGGGTCCTCTGGCTAACAAACATTAGTAGAACTGCATTTAAAAAAAAAGAATCCAGGGCAATTTTTGCTGCAAAACCAGATACAACTTCGGGGGAGTTGTGAGCTTTTCATTAAAGATGCAAGGGACTGCCTATATGGTCAAGAGAAACAGAACTTGGTGCTTTCATGTTGGCAGGAACTTATTCCTGAATGGCAGTTTGTGCCATTCATCCATTCCAGTGTGAGCACGGAGCCAAGCCAAAGCCCGTGCAGAATAATCCCACGAACACACAAGCTCTGTTGTCAGAACAACATTAGTATGAGCCGCTGCACTCCACGTAGTCAGAGCTCCAAGTAGAGTGAGCTGGAGGTAAACGCAGTCGATTTGCCATCTCGGAGACGTGCTGATGGGGAAAAAAAAAGGAGCCTGGTGACAGAGAAATGGAGGGCTGGTGAGAGGAGGTGCATGGGCAGAGTAGAAGAATGGGCTGAGCTGGTCTGACTGCCTTCTGGTTCATAAAATATTCATATTCTGAAAGTAATCTTTCTTTTGTATAACACTTAAGGAGCAAGCTTGCTTCTTTCATAATGATAACTGATGAAATTACTCGTGGGAGAGAGGAGATGAGCATTGTTACCTTTTCTATTAAGATAGCTCTGTTATGGGAACTCCTTCCCGCTGGGGAAAACGTACTGCTCTGCAACACGCAACCCTATAAATCAAAACCACCCAGATACCCATACGCAGCAAGGGCTAAGGGGAGCAGAGGACGGCTGATGGTACCTACGCCGGCCCAACGCCCCGGCCGCTCATCTGAGCTGACCAGAGCCCCATCAACACCGTCAGCCAGGTGTGTGCATGGACCCCCCCCGCTCACATTTCCTGAGGTTTTAGTCTGAGAATCTTCTCTTTGGGGCTGTCAGCAAATGTGACACACAGCTACACAACAGCAAAGACTGCTTTTGTCAGCTCACATTAAAAGAAAGATGAGGTAAAGTGCATTGAAATAAAATAAGGAACGAGGTGACAAAAGGGGCTTTATCTGACAGAAAGGATTTTAAAATGGGAATAGCCCTCATTAATCATCATCTACAAATAGAGAAAAGCTTTCATTTGGTTCACACCACGATTTTGTTTCTGCTTATGCCTAAGAATTCACCTGAAGATCGCTGTGAATGAGGCTACGAACCCTTACAGACCGAGAGGGAACACGTCTCGCTCCCAAGTCCAGCTGAGCTGCACTGCAGGGTCACGTCCAAACTGGTTTGGGGACATACGTCCAAACTGGTTTGGGGACATACCTCCTGCCTCGGGGCCCTTACCTGTATTTGTGTCCTTAGCCTCTGTATCAGAAAGCAGATCAGAGAAATTAACTCTGTTCAAAACATTTGTACTCAAGGAGAGGGCTGCTGTTACAGAAAGCTTACAGAGCAAGCCAGAAGTATTTTTGGAGGAGAAATAATATCTGTATCAGAGTCGATCCCACCCATCTTTAGCTTACTTAGCCTGAAAGAAACCAGGTAACAGGAGTTTTGTTTTGAAAGTGTCCCCACTCGGAGCCAATAGAGACCTTTCCGCCAGATCGATGGCTCCTGCCCAGGTACCGACTGGCATCCAGCGCTCCCAGGGGCTGCACACAAAGGACACAGTGCACAGGGGCCAGTTTTGCAATATGTTTTAGTACGACTCAAGCCACTAGTGTCTTCTGGCCCATTTCTGAGCTTCAGACCAAGCCCTCTGGGTCACTGTACGGGTGTAACCTGGAAAAGGCTGGATTCATCAATCTCCAGGAAAGGGGCTCAGCTCACAAGCGAAACGCTTTCTTCTTGCTTATCCTAAAGGACTGGTATTCGAGTTAAACTTCTCAATATAAAAACTTACAAGAGTGCATTTCTAAAACTCAAACACTCAAAACCCCTTACACTAATTAGCTCAAACTTTATGGTATGGTCATACTGCAAAAACTTGGTCTACTTGTTTTGAAGCGGGCAAATTGCTTGGTGTGGTCCTTATTCTTTGTGCTGGTTTATACCACATTTTAGTTATTATCTTTTTACGTGAGCACTTTTACATTATGATGATGGTAATTATGGCTTATCGGAAGGTGCTTTTTTAATGGGTTTGGGAGTGCACAACATCATATATGTGTATTTCTAAATAAATGATGCTGGCTCTTACAACCAGCATTTTTATGCAGACCTAGTGCCTCTCTCCATCAGGGCACACAGTCTGCACAAGGAACAGCGAACACAGCAGATGGTGAGACCAGACGATAGAAATGGAGGATTTCAAGGATTTTCCAGGCCCTGTCCCGGTGCCGATCTGCCCCCAGGACAGGGAGCCCTGGTAGTCGTCCCAGTCCCGTCACTAACCCTCCGAAACAGCAACATCATTTTTCATCCCCCACCTATTCCACAGGATCACCGGCTCCTCTGCTGTCCCCTGAAGGAGGGATAGCTGCCTCTGCTGTGACACTGGCAGAAGTGTCCTAAGCTGGTTCTCTAATTCTTCTAATTGATATTTCCATAATAAGCTTTCCGCTAGTGAGAGAATTCACATTAAGTAGCTTTTCTCGTCCAATATTCCTTCTCATTTTTCTTCCTTGTCTGTTACTAACATCTGTTGAACAAAATTGATAACAATAGGGGATCCATTACTGCCATTCCAGGGGCGCACCATCAATCCAGATGCTTCAGAGGTTAAAATAAAAAACACTCTCATGTTCAGAAGGGAGTCAAATGCTAAGCAGATATGCTTTATCACTAAAAAATTTAAATTTTTATGGAAACTGTGTGATACCTGGTTATTCAACTTATTAGTACATATTAGTACATTTTTACTTTCCCCCTTTGTGAGCCGCTTTCTATTTGGTTTTCTGTTGTTTATATGTCAAACCATATTATCTTGTTGCATCACTCAGTCGTGTTAGCTGGCACCAGTCCAGTTTTATCCAGCAAGCATATTAATCTTGAGAAGGCACCTGGGGTTTCACTCATTCTTACTTTGGCTTTTAATAGACACGTCCGCATGCACTCAATTTATTACCTTGTTTATATCAAAGAGCAAACTGAAGAGCTGTGCACCCGAGTAAATCACCTCAATTATCAAACTCAGCTACTTGACCAAAGGCTTTAAACCGCTATAAAGTTATACTTGCCACTCGGCACTCACCTACATGAAGATATCTTAGTTTGTATCCCATAATACATATCTACTCCAGAGAGGCAGTACATTTATATGAGTTTATGTGCTTTTTATATTAGCAATCCTTTAGAAGTTTTCTGAGTAGACAGAAGTTCCAGGAAAGAAAGAGTAAAGCAGGCTGAGGCCGTAACGATGTGCTCCAGCTGAGAACGCCCTACCCACGGGTGACTGTTCCAGTACTGCCACCCCAGAAACCGTAGCTCTTGGCTATCAGTATCCCAAGTTAAGATAAATTTGACTAGAACTTTAGACATACGAAGAATAAATAACAATAAGGCAAGTAATTTATCACAGATGTGTAAGTAAAACCAAACAAAACAAGGTACTGTAACAACTGAGATAAGCAATCCTGATGAGCCCCTGGCAGTTTCTGTACTTCTCTAAAGCCTTATGAGTCTCTTGGTTCTGCAAAATTAAACCAGAAATCTAAAAATCTTCAGCTTTAAGATTTTTTCCCTGGTATTTCCATTTCTGGTCCAATTAGCAATACCTCAAAACCAATTTCTCTCTCCTGGCCTTTCAAATCCCTACAGGAGGGCTGTCTACTTTTCAACAGGAGATGTAGCTCCAGTGTGGGCAGAAGCCTGAAAACCCAAGGACGTTGCGGAGATGAGGTCTGGCTGGAGTCAGACATTGCTGACACCATCCCTTTTCATCAAAATCATGAGAGATGTCAAACAATTCATATAGAGAGAGGTGCCCTCAAAAACAGAAGGCCAAAGCAGTGGGCAAGCTCAGGAATTAATGCAGTTATTAATGAATATTGGAGAAAGAAGCCACCTGAATAGATGAATATGCTGAGAAAATCTGAGCTGAACTACTTCAACAAGCAACAGCAGCCCAGGATCACAGGCCACTGAGTGGGTCAGCGACCAAGAGAGCCAGCCATTTGCTGGTATACTTAGGAAACCTCCAGTAACGCCTTCTTCTGCTTTCTGTCAATATTTAGACTTTCATTGGGCATCACCTCCTTATTCTGTTAACACTCTGAGTTGGGAGGCAGGTTTGGAATGGAAACAGCCATGTTTACTGGCACCTTCTCCTCCAAATAACTGGCAAATTTTCCTTCTGACACATCTTTGCATTTCCACAAAATTTTCTGTTTGGGTGGGCACAAGTTGATTTTCCTTATTTTTGTGCAGGGCAAGGTACCCCCCAAAGTTTCCCCGTATCACGACTGAAGCCAATGAAGACACTATTATCTGATCAGACACCAGAGTTGCACCGGGAGAGATTTTAAGTTAACTGTTTTAACATCATTCCTTGCTCCGCTTTCACATGGCAATTCGTACAGAGGGGCAGGGTGGGGGTTGCAGAGTTAGGACTACTTTCATTTAAGACCACAATTACTTTAACAGATCATTTTCAAAAGACTCTCTCTCAGCCCTGTTTGTTAATGATCACTCCATCATCCTCATCTCAGGCCACAGATCCAAGCTGGCAAATATTTGGGTTTATAATTACGTTAGCAGATTCCAGATTTCACATCTCCTGCTCCAGTGAGGGTGCTGAGACTGACACCAGTAAAAGTTCATTTTCTCATTTAGTATTTGCAGACAAGCTGTCGTCTTTATCCTGATTGAAAGACGCTGCTACCAAGGCCTAATACTCAGAAAGCACCCAGCGCTTAGGCGCATGCTTCAATCTCACTGCAGCCTAAATGCTTTCCTGAATTTTAGACCAGGCTCTGATTCAAAGCTGGCTCCAGAGGCAAAAGAGGTCTTTTTGACATGTTTTGAGCAATTTTACTGTTGCCACAAGGTGCTTTTTTCCTCTCCCATCCAGAGGAGGAATTGTTCCATTTCACTCCAAAGGGATGTCATTAATTCAGGTGTCTGTTATAAATGTGTATTTTGCTGATATGTTCTGCGTGTCATTCAAAGCAAAGTCTCTCCCATCTCATAGTTCTGCAGCACAACAACTATCACAGTCTGGAGCCAATGCACCATTGAAGAAAATTATCATCCAAAAATTAATTAAATTAATTGACCAGGGAAGTGATTCTGGGAGGCTGTGGGGATAATTAAAACTAACACATGTTTTGATGCATTTATAGCATAAATGCTCAGGGCCACAATGTTAACTGGCCTTTTTAGCTCCATTCTTCACCCAGCACATCCATCCAGGCATCCACCTCCTTGCCCATCGGTGCAAACGGGAGTAAGAAATATGTATAATGCGCTTTTTTCTTAATGCTATTCGCGTGAATGGGATCCACGTTCTCGAGGCTCAAGAGGAACATGACTGAGATTTGCAAAAATCATAAAGACAGAAGAGAAGGTCGATGCAGAACTGTTATTCACCAAATCCCTCAAAACTAGAACTTACTGAAGCTAGCAGGGAGGATGTTTGAAGCCGATAAAAAGGAGGGTTCTTGAATTGTCTGCTTTTAGCTCAGTTTTTAGAGCAGGGAGTGAACTGGAAACTGCTGCCAGGGGAGGCTGTGAAGCTAGAGCACGAAAAAGGAATGAGGTGGATTCATGGACAACAGGTCTGTAAAGAGATACTAAAAGCAGCAGACCAGGATGTAGCCCTGAAGCCTGGAGGTTAAAGGAAGGTAATAGATTTTCTCATATACAAGCTCATATACTTCTGCCCCTTGGTCTGTGCTGACCCCTTGCTCTGCTCTGCCCCTGTGCCACAGATTCCCTCATGCCAGGAGAGGTCCCACAGCTCCACGATGCAGCCTGGCGAGGCGTCCCCACGGCATCATCCGTGCCACAGCTCTGGGGAGTTTCAACAGGCTCATGACATGCCAGCCACAAAGACATCAGGACCTGCTGAAAGCAAGTTTGCTTGTAGGTCTGTAAACTTGAAACAACAAACACCGTCTCAGCAGGAGAGATGGATGGGCAGTCTTAATTAACTGTTTCTTGTGGCATATTCTTAATCATTTGGTTGATATTCCTGCAGTCCATTACAAACTTCATTGAATTTACTTGCCTCACAGGCATTTCTACCTCTTATAATCAACCTCATTCCTGTCAAAGATAAATTGCTTAATGGGATAAGTTGATCCTATACAAATGGAGCTTGCTTTGAACTTGTGTTGGTAAGTAGTATGACACTACGGCACCAGACAGAAGGTTTCTCTGTTGTTTATCTTTGTAGTGTTACGGCATGAAATAAAAATGGGTGCCACTTTGCTACCCAAGCTGCATTCATCAGGCTGCACAGAATTAGAAAATACTAGTCAAGTTAAATAAACAAACTAAACTAGAACACTTAATAAAAGGCTTCGTTCTTTGATGTCTGTATTTAATATTGATGCATTGCAGCTACCAAGACGTCATTTTCAAAACTTAATATTTTCCACTCGACCAAAACCAAGCTGCACAGTTTAATTGATTGTTTTAAACCACCTCTCGATAGTTGGAATAGATCCCTTACTGCGTATTTTTGAGAAACAGCTGATAATAGTTCATATGTTCTATACCTATCAGGACTTTGTAGCCTCCTAGCATCCCTCTGCTTCTGCCCTCTCTTCTCCAAATGATGAAAATCCTCCTGTGCAGGGAAATACCTCATCATCCTCCTTGGACCAGAACAAGGTGCCTCAGAGCAGCTCTCCGATCCCACTGTTCTATTATGTTGCCCTGTGTCTTGGTAACTTGCTTTTCATTATGTGAGTCATCCCACTGAAATCAGACCTACGGGACTCTTTAGTATTATGTCATGGTTGGAGAAACCAGAATCTTTTCTATAATTACAGAAACTATAATGCTTTAATGTTGATGTGGGTGTAATCTCTTAATTAACACATATTTTAAAATGCGCTTAATGCTTATGACAAAAAGCATTGAAACTTAGTGCACTAACTCAATAACAGCATAACCTACTTCCAAATAAGAAAGCAGGGAATTATTAGACATCAATGCATCATTCGCTAATGAGTTGTAATTCTGTATTAATTTACCTACTAGTTGATTAGCTATGAGAGATTTACAAAATATGTTAGAGATTGTGTGGTTCCAGAAAACTAGTTCAACATCAGAAAAAAAAAAAAGTTATTAAATGTTTCTCTGTGGTGCACCTGGAATAATTAATTAGTTGGCATTTAAATAAAGCCCATAAAAAAACCTAGATCTCAGCTGACAAATTGTAACATTAGAAATAACACACGCAATACCACAAAGCATCCAGCTGCGGTGCTCAGGAGAGCAAGGATTTTATGCAGTGCTCAGAAGTACACCGAGGCGAGGGGCAGAGCCATCCGTCTGCGTGTGCTCCCCAAACCAGGCATTTTGCAATTTCCATATATTGGGCTTTCCCTTTTGTTTCCAAAGCTACGACCCTAGAAATTTGTTCCCTATAATTTCCAGTTATTAACAGAATTGCTGCTGCCACTCTGGCCTTTTTAAAAATAAACACTATGAATCTACTGTAACATCAGAAAAACGAAGGCTTAGGGAATTTTCTCTGTGAAATCCATGATGGAAAGGCATTATTTTTTAATGAAGAGAGATGGTTCAAAGTTGCTTTCTGACACTGCCTCCCTTTTCTTGCCGTAACAGTTGCTATCATGTATTTCACGTCCTCCTAATGCATACTCAAGAGTTATTTCTGGAAAAAGATAGTAAGTAAATAAAAGAGAAAAGAAAAACATAACAACCCCCTGAGCTCCTCAAGAGAGAAGCCCTGGACTACGGCCAGTCCTGGCGCAGAGAGCAGCGCACCAGCCCTGCGGTGAGGATCCGCTCTCCCCGACTTGCTCTGCAGTGCCCATGCACCGGCACCCAGCCGGGCTGGTCCGATGAGGAACAATCCAATGGATATAAATGCCACCAGACATTCGTCAAAGTAGCATGGCATATTCAGAGACCCTGAAGTGACTTTGAAACCCGAAGCTCCGGTTTTCAGAAGTGACATTACAAAACTCCAGCAGAGCTGCTCTTGCTCCAGGCGAGAGCCCTGTCAACCTCTTCTGGTTTAGCTAGCACAAACCCATACTGCATTAGCCCCTATAAATAGTTGATGTGTGTATACAGCACAATAACTAAGATGTGTACTTAAGTCCTCAAGGTTTACAGCCTTCAGAAGAAAGCTCTGAGTTCTTTCCCACCTACTACCGATGTTTCCACAGCAGTAACACAGTGCCGGCGCTGCTCAAGCTCCTAAAGCTTTTCCAGATTTAGCTATATTTGTGTAAATTCTATGTCCTAGTCTCACATGCGTCTCAGCAGGGGCTATTACTCAAAAGTCCTATCAATACCATCCTTATTTAAAAAAAAAAAAACAAACCACCAACAAGCCAACAAAACCAAAACCAACTTGTTTTCCAATAAAGTGTCAAACTTATCTGCTTGAGATTTGAGGGACTGTAGAACTATAGATACAGAATGTCGAAAGTATCTATATAATAACTGAAACAAGTACTTAAAAAGACACATTTCAAGTAGGTCAGACTACACGCATATTTTCCTGCTTGTTATTTGCTACTTTTAGCACACTTTGTTGTCATCCCAGCTTACCTTGAAGCACAGATCGATATTTCCAGAGGGTTTAAGCACTAGTTGTGCACTAGGAGAGAACTCCCTTATGCTGCCAAAGTTTCAGGTGTTCCTCTTCTATGAAATGTGCTATTTTGAACATTTACTGCTTTATGTTTCACCTTCTACTTTTAGATTCTTTTAACCACATTGGGCTTCTGTCTTGGGAAAGGACTGTGATCACATTAAAATACTGCACGTTATCTCGAGTCTGTCATAACTCAGAAGCATCTATCAAGGAGAAGTGTCAAAATGTTAATTTCAGGAACAAGATTAGTAATTTATCTATTATATGTCCCCTTTTGGTTTTGCTGATTTTTGCTGGTATAGACTCAGACTTACCTCCCACTTTTGAAGGGACGTTTGCTTTCAAGATCTGCCTTATTATATTCTGTGCAAAGCAAATTTGAGTTTTGCAATTGTATATTTTGTGTCAAATGTTTCTCCTTCAACATGGCCAATTAATTCCACACCTCCCCTGCTTTTGAAACTGCCTTGAAAATCGCGTACACTTTCTATGAGCTCAGTTGTGACAAATTGTTAAATGCAAGTAACAAAAAGCATCTTCAGCACAAATGAATTAAACTAAATCTTAAAGCAGCTTACTTGAGCAAGAAGACACATCAATTCTCCCCACCGCCTTCTTTCAAACACTCACTTCAGAAAACACAGTTCTGTGCATCTGTCAGGGGACACAGTCGGTTTTCTTAAAAAAGGGGGGAAGAGGCAAGGGCGACCCAGGATGGAGCTCCATGCACAGACGGCATCAAGCTGCAAACTGCCCCGTTCGAGCTCCTCACCATAATACCATAAATTCAAGTGCCGCTGCTCGCAGCCCAGAGACGTCGTCTCCGTTGAACCTTGGTGCACAGGGACCCCGTAATGGCCGGATTTCTTGGCAGCCCACCGGGACTTGTCCCAGCCAGAGCCCGGCTGAGCCTCTGGGTCCGGCTGCTTTCAGCCCGACAGGGCTCATCTGCATTTGTCCGCCTCTTACGTTCCCAAATGTCTTTGAAGGTGGAAACGGAAGCAGCATTAAGACTGCCAGCTTTAAAGAAATGACAAAAAGCAATTAAGGATTAGGATAAACACACGTGAGCAACTGAATAAGTAAAACAACTTGCTGCTTTAACTGCAGCAAAATTAAGCACCTGCCCTATTCTTGATGTTTTGCTCCCTTCCCTGGAGCGTTTTCCCATGAAACGCTGTAATCCCAACAAGAGTCAGCGGTACCGAGAGGAGGAATCAGGCAAATCCAGCATCTCATGAATAGGAAAGCGGGATGCTGAGAGGTCTCAGGGTAGAAAGAGCAGCAGAAAAGCACAGATGACATTCCTCACAGTTAGCAGAAGTGTCTTAACTGCTGCAACCTGAAATAACCAAGAAGAAAGAGCTTACATAAAAAGATCTTGTGTATCTACAATAGCTGCCACATCAGGAAGAAAAGTAGCACAAGAGACATGTTTTGTTGCTGCCCAGGACTGTGAAGTATTTTTGTCCATACACCCAGAGCTCAGCACCTACTTCCATACATTAAAGCCTAAATGAGACATACCCACATGAAGGATCTAATGATCTGCCCACACCACTTACTTCATTTGTCATTGCAGCGGGGGAAAAAAAAAATCCCACAAACCCCTCAAAACCACCAAAACACACAAGAGCCTTTCTTCCTCTAATTCTCAGCTTCTCTACTGGCTTGGCATACTCCTGACTAGTGTAAGCCTAAGTGATAATTGGGCTTTGTCTCAGCTCAGACTCCAGTTTTGTATCTGATACAGGAACTTCTTGCAAGGGATGTTTATACAAAAGGATAGATGCTGACACCTGCAAGCATCAGCTTTGGGAACAGTGCTGTTATAATCACAGCGGAGCTCCTGACAGCCCCGAAGCCACTAAAGCAAACGCTCCGGGGTCCCAGCCCCATCCTGTCCTGCCGGGGCTGTGCCCCCCCCCCCGGTACCTCCTGGTCAGCCGGGGGCTCCTAACACGGCAGCAGCAGGCGGGGAAGACAGCACGAGGATTTTAAGCAGGCTGGGAAATGATCTGAGGCCCATCTAGCTAAGACTCTATTTTCCTTTGCCTCTCTCTCCGCTCCATTTACACACACACACCCCCCCACCCCGGAGACCAGCTTTATTCCAGGAAAAGCAACATGAAGCTTGCCACTCTGCAATAAAAGCACTAGGTTAGATGAGGAAGTTTTCATTATTTTTTCATACTACGTCTCCCACTCGTCCCTCTGCAAACAGGTGCCCGGGGAAGGGGTTGTGCGTGCTGAGGACAAGCCCAGGGATGGGATGGGATGGGATGGGATGGGATGGGATGGGATGGGATGGGATGGGATGGGAAGGGATGGGATGGGATGGTGGTCAGGGCAGCCGCTCCCGGCAGCAGGGACACGCAGCTCGCCTCGCCTCGCCAGGATGGTGAGAGGGACCGTGCTGCTCTCCCCCAGGGCCACCTTCCCCGTGGGGGTTTGGGAGCTCACCCCGAGTCCCTTCTCCATATCCTGGAGGAATAAACTGCGGAGGGGAGGGCTGAGCCCTGCAGGGCTCCCAGCTGACAACCGAGGCTCGGCGTTTTCATGCACCGCCAGCAGTAATAAAGTGAGTGTGCAGGCCAAATTATTTCCTCGCTTACATCTGTGCAACCCCATTACCCTTTAGTGCAGTTGCACAGGCATAACCAAGGGCATCATGTGAAGACGATGCACCCGAACAAAGAATTGCTGCTGCCTCGTCCTTGCGGGTTCGCTGCGCGGCTTCGCCCACTGCATCTTTAATGCAAGGCTCTGGCAAACTCACAGCCAACAGAGGGGAGAAACAAGCAAGCTGCTGAGACAATAAAATTCAATCCTGAATTAAAACGACAACAACGTTGTTTCAGCACAGGATTTGAAGCGGTGGAAACAATCACACTAATTGAGAAAACGTGTCCCAGGAAGGAGGCAACTCTTCCCCCCGCTCCCCAAGCAAAGCCTTCTGGAGGCACCGCAATCGCCACACAACAGCTGGACTCCCTTACAAGAAATTTCATAGAAAAGTACGTAATCTTATAATCATTGCCTCTGTAAACAAGTCATAATGTCTCAATTACAGTGAGAGTCCCCTGTGCTCCGGTTGTCTGTATATAATACTGCTAATTTAAAAACCAGAAGAGATTCTCAGAAGTTCAGAGAATTACCCACCTCCCTCCAAGTAGACTCTAAATGGAGTTTTCTGCACTACCCATCTGTTCATTTTATATAATATGTATGCTTTTTTCAAGATTAGATTGCTTTCCTCATCTTTATACAGATCTGCAGAGCTTTTGTAAGAATGAACTTGGCCATAGACTCAAGCTGGAGTGAAAGATCCCCTGCATTGACAGAGCAGCCCTGACTGTTAAGCAAGTATTTAAACAAGAAGAAAGAAACAAAGACCAAAAATACCAGTATTCCTTTTCCCAGTTACGAGAATTATGGGAAACTCACATGAGGTTATCAAGGAAATAAAGAAAAACCATTGCCTTTGGGTACAGAAGTGGGTAAGCCTTAACACTGCCGCTCTTTTATCCACGTACCGGCTGCTGGCTCGTTCCCACCCAGAGGGGCACGGCAAATCAGCGACGGCTGTGTCAGTGATGGGTGAAGCACTCCCTGCCTGGGAAGGACCCGTGTACAAAGAGGGGAGTTCAGGTCAGCTCATATTAGCAGGAACAGATGCTGATGGCAGATTTCCCTCGGCCCTTTTTGGTTTAGGAAAAGGTTTTGTTAAGAGGGTCAGCCTGGAGGAATTGCCTTTGTAAATGTGAGAGATACAAAAGGAAAAAAGAGCAAGTTTGTTCCTCAAGTTTTGCACACGTGCATGTTGGGAGCATATTTCAAGGAAAGAACGGAAATAAGCCATTTGGGTGTTTGCTCGCTGGCATAAAGCAATTAGTGATCGTTTTTCATTTATTCACCTTCCAATGAAACAGGCCTGCAAACTTCTCTGACACAGGCAACGTTCATAACAAATGGAAAACAAAGTGATTACAGGGCAGGTGGATAAACCGCACAAGCCCTTGCTCGCCCAGATGCTGTGGAGTCCCACAGTGAAAGCTGTTTTCTGCTTTTGTGCAGCACATTGCAGCTGCAGCGCGGAGCCAAGCCACCTCTGCGGCAGTCCGTGCCTTCCTTTAGCGATGGGAAGATGCACGCTTGAAACACCAGGCAAGAAACGGCACCCTCATAACCATCACCGAGATGGTCCCAGAAACAAGGAAATATAAATTTGGAGGCTTATTTCATCCCATTGGAAAGGCTTCTTTCGGCTGGAAAAATACGTGTATGTATAGGAATTCTAAAGCTCCTGGTACCAGCAGGCACGCTGAGGAATTGCTGCTGCGGTCACGTCAGGGACCCTGCTTCTCTCTCCCCTCCCTCTTCTCAGAGATCTGAGTATAGGCAGCTGGTGACAACTCCAACCACCGCAAAAACTTGCATTTGAAAGATGGCAAGATTTGCTCTTGAAAACTTTCCTGTCTCCTTTTGTCCTTTTTCCCCCAGAATTAGTGTTTGAAACTTGTGAAGCCCAAATTCAAAAGCAAGAGTTACCAAAGAGACTTTAAACAGAAAAAAAATGAATAAACAACTTCTTAACCTCAGACTTATCCTCCACCTAGACACAACATGTCATTTTGGAAGCCAAAAAATTTCAGACTCTGGATATTGTACTTTCATCTTCCACCATGACAACTCGAGCTTCTTATAGCTCCCGCGTCCACGCCTTCTCTGCAAGTACGTAGGAGAGAGCTTTGATTACTGCGTGGCAGGTGAGGGAGGACACGCTTCCTCCCAGGGAGGGCGGTTGGTTTGTTCACACTTATGGAGCCCCAGCTGAGTGCACGGCCCAGGGAAGTGTCACACTCACAAATCTGTGCTCGAGAAGCCTCAGCAGATGCACTGGCCATCGGGCAGCCATATGGCTTGCGAACACACCCTACTGTGTGGCAAGACGGCTACATCTCGCCGGGTAGCTTGGTTCGGTCATCGTCACTGTCTGCATCGCACGGGCAAAGAGCAGAAGAGCACAAGGAGAGGCGGAGGAGGACTCTGCCGGGGGCACAGGAATATCAGTGGAGAGGTTCTGCCATAAAGAATTGCCTTCAGTAGGGAAAGCAACGACAGGGTTTACGTCCAGGAAATGTAAGATCAAGACAGTTTCTCTCCAGCCACAGTGAAATCTGAGCTCCCAGCCAGGGCTTCCCGCATACGAGATGGCTTCATGGTCATTGCTTCTGCTTCAAAGGGCCAAAGATCTCATAATATCAGTATAAGCTTTTGCAAGTCTGATATAAAAAGAAAGCGAATGTACTTGAAGTGAACAGATGCCTTTTTGTGTGCATTAAGGTGGTGCATAAATGCTAACGTTTTCCCTATGCCTCCTCCTGTTTCTTCACCTCCAAATCTAAGACCGGATGGTCTAACTGTTCATTCCCTCTGTCATTCCCTACCCTTCTCCATAGCAGAAAGGAGAAGATAGAAGTTGACAGTGCCTAGATTATTTATAAGGATTAAGTCCCACGAGGCTCCCTGTGATGTGCAGCAAACACTTGTTATTATGCTATCCCATCCTAGTGAAAACCGCTCGGTGCCGATGCAGTAATAAGTCGTCTGCAGAACAAGATCCTTTAAAAAAAAAAAAATCCTAGCAGGCTTGAGTGTAAGAACAGCAAGGTGGCTTGTGGGTTGCTTTCATTCCCCTGTGGGTCTCATTTCCTTTCCAGGTCTCACTCTAACAGACTAACAGCAGCAAGAGTAGGTGCTTCTCAACAATATTAGACCACATCACAAAGCTTTGTGCCCTTCTTTCAGGGACAAACTGTCCCTCTGCACAGAGAATACGCTCCGAGCATGGGCACATTCAAACAGGGATTTTTAGCTTTCTATCGACCCCTCTTAGAGAGTTTATCAGTATAATACCTCTAAAACCAGAGCAGATGTTTTAGTGTAACTGCTGTAACCTTTCCAGAGGTTGAGTTAAGGTGAATTCTCGCAGCTGCAGGAAATGCTGGGCACCTTATGTGAGTCATCCCATCAGTAGGCAGCCCCAGGCTGCCAACCCAAACACATTTTATAAGCTAATCAGGGCCAAATGAGGTGGATAATTTGGTGGATATTCCCTGGACATTTCCTAACTCCTTGCTGCTTTTCACAAAGAAGCAGGGTGTAAAGGGCAACACCTGGGCTGAGCTGGTGCCCGAGGAACAGGCACGTTGCTCAGCAGATCCCATGCCTTGCTCGCTTTTGACCTTAGCTGCAAATTAGAAACAGCCAAACGGACCCTCAGCCAGGCTTTTCACAGGAGCCACAGTTGCTGGCAGGTATGTGGCTGTGTCACACATCGGCCTCTCCCGTGCTCCGGGCACGCAGCGTCCCCACTGGCACCGGGGTCCTTACCACAGCCAAGTCAGGGGTACAGTACCAGGGTCATTGGTGCGTGAAAACTCATGGCCTGAGGCTCACTGGGTGACGCAATGGTCCATTCTGCTTTTGGACACACTGAAATCTCTGGAAATAGTGTTGCACTTTGCTACTGAGAGAAAAAGCAGCTTTTCTTTCCAGAAATCAGCTTAACTTCCCTACCGGGGAGAGAAAAGAACCGTGCAGCTGTGCTCCCCCAGCTTGGGGAAGAACACTTCCATCAGGCCTGACCTCGCAGCGCAGTATAAGCAAAGGGTTAGGATCATCTGCAAAGATCGCAGCAGGGAGAACAGTATACAGCACCCTGTAATTTGCAAGAAACACCATTAATGCTAAAACAATAGCACATACACTCCCACACAACCCTGCCCAGCGCTGCGCCATTGAGGGCTCAGCGGCTTCTGCGCTCGCAGTCAATGTAGGTGGGTCGAAGAAAGAGAAACTTGTTCTTTTCTGATGAAAAGCTTCAGCAGGCAAAGGAAAGACTCGAGTCCAGGCTGGTGAGCCCTGCAGGGCATGGAGCAAGGGGCGTTATGAAGACAATGGATCAGGCACCGCTTCAAGCTGCTGATCTGTTCCAGGCTCCAGCTAATTACCCTTATTTCACCTCAAATTTTAAGTTTCATTTAATTCAGTTTAAATTCCAACACAGCTCTTTGAAAAGAAAGCAAGCAGGAGACTGGGGTCCTGGGGAGAGCGGGAACAAACCCTTGCTCCCGACCCAAAACACATCCTCCAGAAACGCCTCCCCCTCGGTACCTACAGCCGTTGTTCTTGTAAGGACGTGACGAAACTGAACTAGTTGGCATTGCAGCAAGGTACCGATGGACGTAGTTCACACTGGGTGTACTGGCTCAGCACAAGGACCAGTGTATCTCCACCGCAGCCCATTTCATACAGGTTCCAGTTACGCTCGCCATTACAGCTTGAGATTGTCTGCCAAAAGTGTGTTTAGCACCATGACTGATCTCTTCCTCTGATGGGTCTCAGCCCCACAAGGGAGTCTCTCCAGGGGAGGGTTTCATCTTCTTACAGGCTTTTCTTTAAAATAGGTATGTGCAAAATGAAAGTAAAAATGTGAGAGTCACGGGTGCTGCGTAAGGAGGCAGCCTTGCTGGCTGGTACGTGCTTGCATGGTTTGCTCCTGACTTGTAACTTCTCTTGCATTAACAAGTCCAGTCCTAAGAAACACTATTTAACTAAATTATATTTTGGGCTTTATTTTCCCTGCTGTAGAAGGGTATAAACCCAAAAGCATAGACAATGCTTAACATTTTCCCAAACTTTTACGTAAAAGCATCCCAGCAGACAATAAATGCCACGAATGATTCTTGTGCTTCCAGAGAAAATCAATGTCCTTATCAACAAGCAAATGGTAGCAGCAGTTATGAATATTTAACATACAGTGTTGCTATGAGTTTAGAAATGCCTTGTGTACCCCCAACCCAGCCCTGTAATAAACCCTATGGTCTTGTGGGATATTTTTTAATAAAAAGAAATAAAAACCATTAAAGCTAAGTCATTACGTGCTGGAAGTAGTCATGAATGCCAGATGCAATCTGTGCAACTCATCAGTATAACCTAGCCGTAAGTCAGGGCCACTTCCTAATGTATTTCAAATTTATTCTTTTTGTATGGTAAAACCATAAAATATTCTTTGCATTGCTAAATAAGCAGCAAGTGCAGTTCACTTTAGGACGATGATACAAGTACTTAAGAACTGAAACGAAGAATAAGTCAAAACCAAGGGCAGGCCCATCCTTGCACATGTAACTGCCACTGCTGTCGCCACAATGCATCCAGGAGAGCAAGGCACCGCGGTTTTCCTGGATTTGGCATAACTGGATGCTGGATGTGATGCAGACATTGCCCCGGGAGCACCAAACCCAACACATTCGGCCAAATGTCTTGGCCAAAACCCATTGCTTTCTCTCTTTTGCCTTCTGGCCTTCGGTCTACATGATTTAAGTCCTATGAACCTTTTTTTTAACCACAGATATGTGGACTAAATATGTGATTAGAAAAGCCAAGCCGAGCCAGCTCCATCCCTGTGCGGCTGCGTGGCTCCTGGAGCGAAGGCACAAAGCCCACCCTGAAGCCCTGCTCATTCACGCACTGCACTCTCAGGAGCTTTCACCCCGTTTTTCTCTGCCACAAACCCTGCTGGAAGTTTTCGGTAGCTTTTTTTCCAATTAGATATTCTAGAATTGCCTGGCTGCTGGTGTTCTCTTCTGTCTTGCTTGCCAGCTAAACCCTATAAGTTTACAGACAAACGCTGAAAATAAACCAATGACAGTAACAACGCATCCGATCACTCCTCTCCCAGGCTGAGAAAACAGTTTACAGCTCATTCTAATGCAGTTCCAGAAATGAAGGTTTATGGCTTTATTTTCCCAAAAGCTTTTAGATAAATCTCTCAGATGTATGAAGTTATTAAAAAAAAAAATTATTTGCCCTCTAGGAAACTGTAGTATTTTGTAGCTACACCCAAATTTAAGAAACAAGCTGAAATATATTTTTTTCTTAGAATATTAAGTCCTGAAAATCTTCCCGAGAAGTTCCAGTGCCAAAGTGTTGGTATTTGGGGATGAAACCTGAGACCCAGGCGCGTTCTGCTGCCCTGTTTGCGGGTGATGCGTCCTGTGGTCCAGCAGCGCTGCAGGAGGGGGCCGTGCTGCACCCCAGGCTGAGAACGCGGCGTGCAAGGAGAGCTGCACTGCCAGATGATGCCCTGGCCTGAGCAATTCTTAATCACGGTGATAAATGCCCCTCGACACATTTCTGTGCCAGAGGCAGCTGAGCCCAAGAGCTGCAGGACCCAGCCCTGCAAACTTGTTGAGGTACTGGGGTAAAAATATTTGAGTGAGTTGTTTTTTGATGTTCTTCATGCGAGACCCTGGCCTTTTCAAATCGGTTATATGATTTCTGGATTGATACTGAAACTTTCAATGGAAATCGCCCGAAGCCCTGCCATTTGCTGGGTAGGAAGGGATGCGCATTAGGGAAGTTGAATAAATACTTCATGTTAAAGTTTCCCTTAAGTAAATGACTTGTATGCATAAATAACATGGGGAGCTGTCAATAAAATCATCCACAAATTCTGTCACAGAAAAGTAATTATGGCTTCTGCTTGTTAGTAATAAAATGATACATTAGCTGAGCTTATACAAAACATAAACACCTGATTTCATTGAAGATTAATGCTAATGTGCCAAATTGCCAGACTAAACTTAATTGCTCTTTTTTATCTTCATTAAACGATAAGCAGCAGCCACAGAAGCGGTTCTGGTGACCTTGGATTTACATAGACCTTCGGTCACAGGAAAATCTACTGCTTTTATTTCTAACTCCGTAAGTTCACTGGGAGCCGCAGCATCCCATGTCCCCTCCCGAGTTCAAGCCTGCTCTGCAGAGCCCAGCTCTGGGGTTCGTGCCTAATGGGATACACCCGAACCCTCACAGTCCAAGAGAGCTATTTTTGCCTCTGTCTGACAACCTAAACCTGAAGTTTTTACCTCTTCAGAGATGGCATGGTTCCTTCTCCTTCCCCCTTTGTGTTTTGCAACAATATATTTGCAGAAGAAAAAAATACAACCCAGCTACTTCCCATCTCCATGGCAACACCCTGCTCTGGCTCCAATTGATAAATACTTTGCAAAACCCTGTTACTGTAGGTTAGTTGTTGCAAAAATTATATGCTATCACTTGCAAATAACTCCGTAATATTTAACGTGTTCTCTAGGTGAAGAGTAATGGCCTGATTTAGCCTTTGTACATCTGAGCTTCCTTCATTTTACCCGTGGTTTTCCAGACAGCGAGTAATTGCAGACACAGTTTAATCCATTTCTGTGTCCATGCAGCGCATTTGCAGGTTTCTGTTAGGTATCTCAAAAACCAAATGGCTTTGCACGAGACCACAGGAGAGGGAGAGCACAAGATCCCACGTACAACCATTTGCAGGCAGTCACTTAGAAAAAGCTGCTGTTGCACATCTGTCCACATCTGCTCCTCCCCCCCCAACCCCTCCCCTGTAATCCTACCTCTGCAAGTACAGAGAGCAAAGAGAGGAAAGAAATGTCCTTGCTCATCTCCTGCGGCTAAAACCTGTGTAGGACCAAGCAGAGCAGCTGGGGCAGGAGGGAGAGCTTCCACATTTGTGTCATCCCGCACCAGCAAGCCAAGGGGCAGAACTGCCTTGCCCAAATGCACTGGACGACCCTGCCCAAAGCAGCTGCCCTTCCTCCTCCTTGTTGCCTCTTCTTTAGTGGAATGTGTCTTCTTTTAACTTTGGCCGCCCTGAGTCAGCAGGAGTGTAGTGTCCCTGCTGGAAGGACCCTCCAGGCAAGGTTCAAATGACCAATTAGTGTCTCTACGTACTTTTAAGCTGCCTTCCCAGCTTGCAAAGGCTGAGTCGGTAACCTTTAAAAATGCAAAGCTTATCGTGGGATGCTTGCAACTGCATCCTCAAACATCCCTGCCTGGTGATGGGAACGTGTTGCTGTCTCATTCTCTCTTTTGCCATCGGTATTTCCAGACCTCTCCAGCACACAAACCAGAACCTGACCTGGGGTGAACTGGCCAGGCCCAGACACAGAGAAACCACCCTGGGAAGTAACACTGGTTTGAAGCAAGGCTTCTGCTTCTTGCTGGTCCCATGAACCCGCATGGCCTATCAGCCAACGCTTCTGCTGCCAGATCAACCCCTGCATGTCACAGCCCAGGTGAAGCATCTCAGGAAGAATTTGTGGACCCGGAGGGTAAAATAAGCTTGGGCTGCCTTATGGGATGCCCAGGAGGCAACAGGCAATCAAGTGCTTCTTACCTCTCTATTGACGAGTGCCATCAGACCGGATCATTCAGGAAAGCATTAGATCTGGGCCTGAAGACATCCACGGAAGGTAATAGCTAGCCAAATTTTCCCAGCAGTTAATGATCCTCAAAGTTCAAAATTTCTACCTTGTTAATTGGATTTTTCTGGCTTCAGCTTAAAGCTATTGGGTCTTTTTGTGCCTTTCTCTGAAGAAAAAGCCTTTCGGTACCCAGAGCTTCCTCTCTGAGAAGGTACTTATCCACTGAAATTAAGTTACAAGCCTCTTTTTGATAAGATAAACAGACTGAGCTCCTTAAGTCTATCACTGTAAAATATTCTCTCCAGTGCTTAATCATTCTTTATTAATCTTTTCAGCTCAGTGACATGGCAGCAGGAAGGTAAAAGAACCAAAAAATCAGGCAACAAGCAGAAAAAAAGCAAGCTCCGCTACAGGAGATAAAGGGATATGCTATCCTAGGGAGTGAATAGTCCAGGATTTCACAAAAGATGCTAAAGTTGTTATACAACTATAGTACAAAATTAATTCAGAGACCTTACCGAGGTGCAGCACTGCTACCCTGAGCGGGGAAAGGCGAAGCGAGCTGAGGGGAAGCTGCCTAGTGCCGGTCTGCGATAAATGTATATCTTCTGTATTTCTTAAAGCATCTGAGACGGGGAGTGGGAGTCAGACTGATAAGGCGGGTTGTCCTTTTCGTCAAGGATGTCAACATGGATTTCAACATGTTCTTACAAAAGCCCTTACAGATGCACATCAGACACCAGAGGAAAAGACGGATCTCTATCGCGGCGCTTCTCAAACTGCATCAGGGACTACTTCAAAGATTAGTTTATAATGAACATAAACTAGGCTTAAATTAGGTGGTGCGAACCAGATAGCTGGGACTTCTACACATTATATTTATTGATTTACAGATTTCGTTGCAGTATGCAAGTCACTGAGTGCTCCCAGGATAAACTAGCCCCCTGAGATCCCACCAGTGATTTCCAGCGCTCCGTGCTCACGCACAGCTCGTTCCTCGCTTCATAACTGCAGTGCCAGGCTAGAGGGGCACCAGGCTCCCACCGCAACCGCCCGGAGGCTGCTGCGGGGCCAGAGCACCCAGAGGTGGCACCGCTGGCGGAGCAGCTCGGTGCCACCCCGGCCCCCGGGCACAAGCAGCTCCTTTCCCAGCCCAGGGAGACCTCCAGCAGCATTGGCAACTCCTTAGGAATGCCCCAGCACTGAAAACTTGAAGAATTCATTTTGGTCCAAAAAGGTCCCTGGCTTTTGAACTGCTTATCGCAAACAGCCACCCGGTAGTTTCTGCAAGAGTGAAAATCGGGGCCGGCCCCATGGACGTTTGTGGGGCTGTGCAGGTGCTGGATTATGCCCAAAGAGCACGTCACAAACCGAAGAACAGTCATTCACGTTCCCCCTGTTAGTGGGAGCCCCAGACCACGCTGAGAAGAGGAAAAAGCCTGGTTACACCCCCCACCCCCCCCATTTACACCATCATTCCTGCGAGTTATAACACAGCAATAATTGCTCTGCTACGACAGCGAGAATTAATGCGCTTTTTTTCATATTTCCCAGGTGCAGTATAGAAATGATACCGGTTGTCTTTTGCTATCTTCTAAAAATCCTTGCTCCTGACTTTTAATACCTAGCAAGAGTTAACACTTGCAATTCTTACTTCATTTTTAAAAAAATGGTTCACTTAAATATGACACTGACAATGACAGTGTCATTTGTTATATTACTGACCCTCTCACTTTTTTTCATTTATAATTTAATTGTCAGTTAAATTTGATCAAATATGTCTGAATTTAAGCCATTTGAATTACAAATAATACATCTTTTCCCTTTTATTCCCTGTATTGTGGCAGGTGTTACTCGATAATTCAATCAGTGCCTGCAGAAAGCTGCTGTTTAATTAATAAGAAAATGGCTAACCATCTAAATGAAAAAAACCAGGCATGGATGAAAAGCCCGGATGAGAAACAATGGATCTTGTTAAGGACTATAAAATTCAGACGTCCTCATTTACACTTTTGCTGGATTAAGAAGAACCAGACCTCCACGGGGATGAGAGCAACCACCCCGGCACAGCCGTGGAGGCACTTGGAGCACCAACAAAAGTGATGGGATTTGCTTTCCCCGATACCTACGGATCAGTGATAGTGGTCGGCTCAGGCTGCCAAGGCTCTCCTTAATCCAGCTCCTCCCTGCAGAACATCTGTGGCTGTAAAATGATTAATAATTTCTTTCGCTTGGAAATCCAGTGTTTACAAAACAAAGAGAAATTCACTCATAAACTGTCCAGCCTTGGCAGCACGCATTGTCACGGGCCGGGGAAAAATCCCGCACTGCTGAGGGGATGTTCTGAGAATTGTTGACGCTTCACAGCTTGTGAATTGGAGAAATACATCTGAATGATGAACTGGATTTTTTTTTCCTGATTAGTATATTGTAATTAATTCTCTGAAGAATCCTTGCTTAGGAACTTTATTAAATCCCATTAAGACTAATGAATTGTTGTTGTTTCCTAATTATATAGTTGTTTCTAGTTTAATGAACTGTATGTTAATAGCCTTATAGAACGGACATTTTATTTTTAGGATGGAAATACTTTAAATAAGGGATATATATATTCTTGCTAATAGCATCAGCTGTCAGTTACAGTCTCTTTCAATTAATCTGTTGGAAAATACTGTCCTTCTGAATACCGATTTTGCTTATTTTGTTAGCTAGAGAGGCAAACAAAAAGCCAAGAAATGAAACATGTTCTGATGGTTTATGTAAAGTAGAATTTTTTGCCCCTGTTAGTGCAACTTCTCACTGCAAAACAAGATCTCCAGGCCTCTGTAACTAGCTGAATACTTCTGGCTCAAGTGAAATTATAGAGGAAAAGAAGTACAGAGCAGGATGGGTGCCCTATGAGAGTTTTTGTCTTCACAAAATAAATCAACAACACGGATGCTTTTCCAGCTGAAACCCATTTCGAAGGAGATGCACGTGGTGACAACATCCACCCGCCCACCCCCAGACTCGGAGCTCACCAGTGTCACGCAGGCTCGAAGCAAACCCTCAGCGAGATACACACGGCAGCAGTAGCTGAGATAACTTTGTGATGAGCACCACTGAATAAAGAGGCCGCAAAATAGCTTTCAGTGCCAGGCCGAGGGACTAAAAAGCCCCAAGCGTTCTTTAGGGCAGTTTTCATCACTACCCTACAGCAGGTGAGATGCACACACCGCTCCATGAATACACCTAACAGGCACAGGGAGACAAAAAGACCCTTTTCAGCACCGGCAGAGACGTTGAGCATTACCCGGTGAGCTCAGTAACACTCCCCAGCTGGTTTATCGTGTCCCGGCAATGCAACCCAGTCAGGACGCAGCCGCTGATCGGGCCAGTACACATTGATCATCCTCACTAAAAAACCGCATTTTCAAGATACTTTGCAGCCTCTCAAAAGTCATAAAGAATTTTCTCCTGCAGGAGTGAACTTGCTTTAAGGCTGGCACCTAATGCAAATGCTCCCTAGGCACTTCTGTGCCAGTTCATCCCCAGAGCTCCTCAGCCCGCACAGACGACAGCGTTACGCGAGGCGGTTTGTCCTTCATTAATTCCTTTTCGGCCTCCCCGAGGCTCAAATCCTTCCGTGACCGACCCAAGGAGCCATCGCCGTTACCTGAACCAGCTGAAGCCATCGCTGAGTGGAGAAGCTGCTGCACCTCGCTCAGGAGCTGGGAGCTTGGAAGTCTCGCTGTGGGGTCAAAGTCGGTGTCCCGGGCTGGAATAAAGGACAAAATGGTTGGAAATCCTGTCCTTGTCCTGGCCTTATACATCTGTTCTCCAATGAACCGGCCTAGTGTAGAGCCTGGGGTACGCTCAGACCTGCTGTCAGCAGCTGGCACAGTCATACCTAAGAACCCAAAGAAGCAAACACAGTTTCTCTGCAAATATCTCCTGAACTTTTCCTGAGGATATTTTGTAGGGCGAAATAGATATACTCCTAAAATAGGAGCTGCTTAAAAAGTAAGAATTGCTGCTGCTTAAAAAAAAAGTGACCATCTTGAATGCTAATACATATAATCTTCAACACACTGCAGCCACACCACAGATTAACTTCAGTACAGAGATTATGTTAATATATAAAAAAAAGAAGTTGTGATATTGAGTTAGATCAAAGATTTTTCATTTTAGTCACTGTCTTTGGCAGCAGTCAGTAATGCCTATTTCAAAGTAAAGTCAAAGGCTTCTGTAGTGCACAGAGTTGAACAGTAATTATTACAGGGAAACGCATAAAGTTTAGACCAGAGTGTTGCTTGATCTTGATCTGACATTAGTTGCTTAAAGTAATGGATATTCGATGAGGAATGACAAACTCTTCACGAGGCCAGTACTTCTCCTTGCAAAGATTTGGATTTATTTCCTTCCTAGCCTGGGGACAAAACTAGGCAGTAGGTCCTCATTTCGCCAGTGTGACATGAGCCACTCCAGTTGAGTACAGAGTCAAGCTACTGCTTTTTATTTTTTGTTTACGCTAGACTGAGGTTTAACCCCACTGAGATAAGAGTTTGGGAGGAGGCACAGGGGAGGCGGGGGTGTGGGTGTGGGTGTGTGCAGGGCATGTTCATGCGCTGTCAGAGGAAAGAGAAGCTTTCAGCATCCTTCTGCCACATCTAGCCAGTGTTTACTCAAAAAGCTATGAACCGTTTAAGCTTCCTGTACTCTAGGAGATGCAATCAAACAGGAAGGAAAGTGCTTCCAGAAATGAGCCATTATGGATGTAAAACTTAAAGCTAGCAGACACTTTTAGGACCATCGCTCCAGCTGCCCCAGGATCCCAAGCCATTCAAGGATACCTAATCAGGGACACGCTGGTGGGATGCGCACCCTGGCCAGGCTGTAGCAGAGTCCTCACCACAGCAAAGCAAGCTCCCTGCTGCAGCCTGGCTGGACCTGCAGCTCATTAGCCATGGAATCCAACATCTACCAGCTTCATCTCTGACTTCCCAGGTTGCTGCAGAGATGCTGCCCCAGGCAGAAAGCAGGCAGCCCTCCCGTGGTCCCTGCTTTTTCTTTTACTCTGCCTTCCCTGACAGCCCTGGCATGCTCTCCAGAAAAGCAACAGTTCTGCCATTAAGGTAACTCTCTGGGGAGGGCACTATATAACTGTACTGCCAGGTACGGTGTTTATGACTGCCTGCTCCCTGCAGCGGAGCTGGAGAGGCTCCGGAAAGGGAGACTGAAAGGCAGCCCCTTCCCCAGCCCCTAGCAGGCTGGTACCCAGCCATGCCCCTCTCACACGCACGGCAGAAAGTCCCTTTCTACTCGCTTTCCATAGGAGATCAATATGCTTAGCCTGAACAAGCACATTATGGATAGAAACATTAAGCTTTATAGGTACGCTATAGCTGAATGAATTAAGCTTGATAGTCTCTTGGGAGGTTGATATCCAACCAGACCCATATATCACCTCCCCTTGCACTTTAACCACCTTTTTCTCTCCCAACAAAAAGCCAGAGATTTTCCTCCTATTTCTAGAGTCTCCCAAAGGCACAGCAGCTCTTGCCTTAATACATCCTCATTTGGAAGGGAAGGCGAGCCCTGTTTGCAGGCACCCTGGCCATAACTTTCAGTCAATTCTCCACGGGCTCCCAGGGCAGCTCCCAGCCGGCAGCGAGCTCCTCAGGAGTGCAGATCCCCCAGCGTCGCTGGCAGAGACCATTCCCCTGCTCCCCCAGCAGACAAGCTCACGTTTTATTCAAGCCCACTCAGAGTTAAAACTAATACCTTCCTACAAACTTTTACTATCAAGCAAAGGAATGCTTAAAGGATGCATTAGTCCTCTTTTGGAATGGAAATAAAAATTCAAGAAGCCTCTTCATGTTCAGGGAAAAGTTTGAAAGTACCTTAACCAACCCTCGAGAGAGAAGCCCATCTGCGCTCCTCAGGCCACCCTCCCACAATCGCGGGCAAAGCCCGCGGCGGGGCCCAAGGTTGCTTTTGCAAGTGCCTGGGTGAGGAGCGGCTGGGAGGGGTGATCACCAACCGGCTGCAGCCCAGAAAGGGGAAAAGCCTTTCCTTCCCCAAGGCCAGGCTGCAGCAGGGGCACGCAGCACTGCCCGTCCCCGTCCCCATCCCCGTCCC
>JANZLQ010000055.1:1093293-1122503 GCA_026212715.1 Elanus axillaris
CCGTCTCCGTCCCCATCCCCATCCCGGAGAAGCACTTGCCTCTTCCCCACCTCCCCAAGTCATAAACTTTCAATCAGACTTGCTTAAAATAAAGAGCAGAGAAATGTCAACTGTGGGAGAACCTTAACAAATTACAGAACAATCACTTAGCCCTTGATAATATTGGTTAACGATATTTAACACAGGCTCCGGCTAATTAAAAATGAGCCACTCTGCTCAGGCACAGCTTCACTCAGACCACGCTTCTGGTATTTTAAATAACACCAGTCCTAGCACAAAGAATGCAAACAGCTACTTGCACAGGGGTGGGACACATGCAGATTTCTGTGTTTGCCAGTTCTCAAGGTATTGCTGGGGATTAAATGAAATGTTTTGTTGTAAAGTCACAGCACAGCTACATGCTTCTATGGTAGCAGAAGCAACACTTCAAGGCTGAGTGGGAGACACTGAAGAAACTCACAAAAGACCTAATTCTCTGCTGCTCCCTCACAAGTGCGCTTGTTCCTGCCAAGGCAGACTGCTGCCATTTGATATTTTTGCATTTACACCCTCCTCAAGCGTCTCGCCTTGGGTTTTTTTGCCAGTGAAAACAAAGGCAAATTGCAGCCGACAACCCATTGTTCCAGTTTTGCTCTGGCTGCAAGGATGAGCTTTCAATATAGCAAGAATAATATATATGTTATCATTTTGCATAATTTTTTCTCCTAGGAAAAGCACAAGGAGAGTCTTGCTTTCCAGGGCAACAGCATTTGTTTCCAATTTTTCTTTTTGGAAGGCTCTATCAGTATTTGCTTTGCAATATGTAAGTTTGTTGCTCCTCTGCATTTGCTCAGAAGTGTTATGAGTTTTAATTAGCAGGTTTTCAGTATTTCTGACTCATTATAATAAGAGACAAGAAATCACAGTTAAATTAATAAATCCAGTTTCTCTCCTAAATTGCTGTTGGGCAGAACTCGGAATGTTTTTAATATGTGTAATTACGTTCAAGGATCTTGTCAATCATTATATTAATACAAATCTCACGGAGACTTTTGGAATCAACAGAAAGCTCTGGCTGGGCCCAGGGCAAGCATTACATTAAAATTCCCTCCTCCAGCCTGCGTGCATGCTTCAGTATGATCAAGTGCTTTTCTACAATGCACACAAAACGCGCTCTGGTCCCAGCCCTGAACATCCTCAGATAAGCCTTACTAGCAGCAAGGCTGAGCGCAGTCCCCAGCCTTGCAGAGAGGCTGTGTCCAGCCTGATCCCCTGCCCTCAGCCCGTGAGAAACCAGTGTCTCTCCTTGGGACCAGAGGGAAGAGCTTTTCCCGGCCACCCTGGCCGCTCCTGTCGGCATCACCGGCTGCTGCTGCCCTACTTCCAGCACCGCAGGGAACAGCAGGGCGGCGTCATCCGGACGGCTTCTTGTGAGCAGCCCAGCAAATAAATGAAAAAGCCCTGCTGTGTTATCCTGGAGATGACCAAGCAGAAAATTTCTTTGTTACTTGAATCCCCAATTCAAAACAAACGCTGATTCAAGATTCGTAATTGCGTTTGAGACTCCAGCATCTTGCTACCACTTGCCAAAGAAATCTCGTTTGGAGAAGACAAAGAATCACTGGGGAATGGGAAGAGTATGCAAGTCATAAATAGACGAACCCTTAAGTGTTTTCTCATTGGTAAAAGTCTGAATATTAAACAGGATCGCTTCTCCAAACATTCCTTCATCAGGTATGGGTTTTTAGTTGTGTCAACGGCACCACGGGACTTATACATAAATTAAGATTGGCAGGATCGGGATTTTCACTTAAAATTACTTTTCTGCTGTTAGAACTAATTTAATGACTACAGGATTTTATTGGCAATTTAAAATAGATAGGAAAGAGACATTTTCTCTGTTGACCTCCCTTCAGTACGTAGCTCAGCGGCCCAGCAAGCCAGGCTGTGTGGTGCCAGCACCTCCCGCCACGCTGGCACGGGTGGGCTGACGAGCCCAGACGATGTGTCTTTAATAGACACGGTGCTGCCAAACTTCAGATGAATTTGCAGTCCTTTTTTTTTGCCTTTAGCTCTAACAGAATAACCAAACCCAGGCATAACTGAGCAGTTACTGTGACAACTGTCTGTCGCGTACGCTACAGCACACACGGCTTCTCACTTTCCGTTACTGTTTTGTATTATTTACAAAGCACAGCTCCAAACAATTCACTTAATAAGTGCAACCAAAATAATAACAACTTTCTAGTTTTGAAAATACAACATTTCTTGTCCTCTTCAGTGAAATACATGGGCTGGAACAGGAAAGGGCTGAGGACTTGCTTTTCTCCCACTTGTTTACCACCCTGCCTCCGGTAATGGCTGATACCTGGATGCCCCAGAGAACAGACAAAAATATACATTCATCTATGTTTACTGCTGCCATAGAGATAGTGCCCCTGGCTAAACGTACAGTGTTATTTCACAGAGGAAAACTATCTTTTCTTTCACAATGTTCAGAAAGGCAGCTAAGGAAAGCAGGTGAGTATTAAAATATGTATTAAAAAAAAATAAAGCAGAAAGCACTTCTGCCTCCTAATTCTAACGTGATTTTTTTCTAGTAAGTCAGAGCAGTTACAGATTGAATTTTTGCCCTGAGATGCCGAGCGGTGAGGATGGCATGTGCTGAGAGAACATCTCCGCTGCTGCGTGTGCTGACCTGGGGAGGTGCAGACCTGCGGGGAGGGGAGGGCAGGACCGGACCCTCCTCAGGGGAGCTCTGAGCCGCAGGGATAGAGCGGGCTGCGCTGGTGCGTGCCTTCGGGTCGGGATGGGGTGCTGGAGGTTTCTAGCCATACCCATGACTCGACTCACGGGGTGCACGTCTAAGCACAACTTCTGCTGGCTGGAGTGAAACGACACCCTTGGAGGCAAGTCCTGGGGAGTCCCGGTGCTCCCAAGAAAGGTTTTTTGCAGGGAAGAGGGTCTGAAGGTGCTGGCGGGGCGCGATGTACTTTCTTGCCTTTAAAAAAGTTCTTCTATCTTTTTTTCTTCCCCTCCCATGCGGTTGCAAACCAGCCTTGTGAAAACAGACATCCAGCACCTCAGACTGACAACTGAGTGCTTGAATCTTGTCACAATATAAGCCCCGAGTACTTCACAGCCGGAGGAAAATAATGCCATTAATACAGCGAAGGGATCTAGATGCATTAGCTACACCCAAGAGAGGGCTCGCTCTGCACATCTCAAGCATCCGAGACAGCAGTTCTAGAAGGGATTTGACAAGCATGTCTCTCCTCTCTCTATTCCATTTAGGAAAGCTCTAAATCACACAGGCACAATAACAAAGGAGGCATCCTACCCCCAAGAAGCACTGAAGGAGCCCAGGCCGCCAGGAGCAGATTTCATTTTTCCGCTTCGAGGAGCACTTGCAGAGGCTCCCGCGGGCAGCGGGCTCTGCCTGCATCCCGCCGAGCCCACCCACGCAGCCACCTCCGGGGCCAGCGGGAAGAGCTGCCGGCACAGCCTCGGCACCCAGAGGTGGTTGAGCAAGTGCTAATTGCTTCAAAGAGCGAAGCGGCACAGAGCGCCCAGCCTGCCACGATGCTCCTCGCCACGCGGAGCAGCTCTTCGGCACGGGCTCTGCAAAACCACAGGGGTTTACCTGCCAGGTTCGAAGCTCAGCAATGAAATTAATGGAATTAATTCTTCCCTTAAGGAGCAATAGGCTGAGTGACATTGAGGAACCAGGAGAATACAGACTGAACCATCATCTTCCAGATTTCAGGCCTTCAGAACTGAGACGAGTCTAAACTTTAGAGACTTAGCCTCTAAAACGGATTGTTTGACAATGAGAAATCATTGCTTTGTAACTATTCGTGCAAAACTGCAGTATTTCCAGCCATAGCCGAAGTGAGCAATATGTATAAGAATAACAGACAGGTTCCCTACATCTTACATACATCAAACACCTGAAGAATGCTGGAGCCATTTGCAGACTGTGCCTCAGTGCTTGTATGTGTCACGCGGTTCACATCTCATTTTGACACTGAAGAAGAGGAGCATCCGTGTACTAGTTATTGCTTGAGAGGGGACCATAAAGAGCGTATCGCTAAGAGGTTTCTCATTAGTAGTAGAGAGCTAGAGATTGTATGATTCATCATCCCCTTTTTAGAAAGCTTGCAGAGTATGGAAACAGCACAAATACAATTCCAGTTGCAACGAAACACTGTGTCTTTGAACATTAGCTTTGCTGGGCAGTAATAATCATCTCCATTTATTTTATTTAATCCTTTAAGTGCACAAATGTAAAATGGTTCTGTAAGTACCTAGAGGATAAATGAGGTTAAAACATTCATGGGCAGTGGAATCAAGTCAGGCTCACGCTGGTGTTTTGTACATTCAGCCCTCTATCATTTTTGCCAGAACCATTACTAAGCAATCAGCTTTAAACATTTCAGACCTTGGTGGCAGGGCTTCTGCGTAAAACGTCTGGCTGCTTTTACTGAAATCCAACTCTTAATTATAAAAGAGCTGCACAGAAAAGATAAAAAGTAATAAACACACCTCACTGTAGTATAATTGCACTGGAATGAGGAGAAAACCGCAGGGTTTTTAGAAAGAGACTTATTTCCTCAGAGCTCTGGAAAAACAGAGCTGCACCGAACTGCAAACCGCCCCGGGTCCCAGGCTTCAGTCGGCCCAGCTTCAAAAATCGGATGTCTGTATGGAGCAAGAGATGCAATAGATCCGCACACAGATAATCGCAGCGAGCTAAAACCGGAGGGGAGGCTGGCAGTCCGCGAGTCCTGGAGCAGTGCCGGGGAGCTGGCAGCCCGACAGGCAGGAGCAGAGGAAACTCCGGGTTCCAGTTCCTCCTCTTCCCCAGCCGCAGCAGTTCTTAGCACGGACCATCGCCGCTGCCGAGGCCTTTGCAAGTTTTTCAACGCACACAGATACTTTAATTCATCGCAGTCGCCATCTTAATGTAAATTTACAATAGGAATACTAGGAATAATTTAACACCCGGGAAAGGAAAAGATGAAACAAAAGCCTGAAAACCTTGGCAGTCTCTTTGAAAGCTAAGGAAATGTCACAACTCTCTTGAACTGCATCTTTATTTTTGCAGGCAAATTACAAGTCCAGGTTCAGAAGTGTTTTTGTTCTGCCATTCTGCTGTGACAGGGTATGCTGGCAGCCTCTAATTCATTCAGGAAAATCCACAATAGAAGTGAAGAAGAGAAAATGACAAACGTTTTGTGCAGCTCCTGCTTCCTCCCTGCCAGGCAGCAGCAAACACTGACTTTCAGTGTAAAGGGGGTTTAGGACTTCTTAAGCCCTTCTTGCTGCTCCTCAGGCTCTTGTCCGTGCCTCCGGATGTTTTCCTCCAGATGATCCAAACCTGAATCACCACAAACTCCCTGGTTCACGTCTCAGCTTTTTGTCTTACCTAACGGACTTCTGTGCCTGATCAGTCCAGATATAAAGGGCAAATGAGATGCACAATTATTAACACAGAAGATCTGTGGTGTTGCTGTAGCCGAGATTAATACTATACATTTTCGGAGCCCTCAGGGACATAGGTTCTGGAAGTCTGACATATGGTTATTATTCTTTTAAAGGAAAACAGATTTACCTAATTTACAATCAGTTCTGATGGTGGGAGGAAGAATTTAATCTTTTTTTTCTTTTGATAAATATACTGCAACTTTTCTATAATCCCTATTAATCTGATCTCCTAGGGAAAATTTTGCTCATCCATCATCTTGTGGCAATCTTAATTCCCTTAGTGCCTCCAGGCAGGAGAAATAGATTTCCTCATACTAACCTCTTCTGCCTCTAAAACTTCCAAGTGAAAACTCTGGGGAATTCAGCTCTTGTCCACGGGAAAGAAAAGGTGTCTGTGAAGGCTGGAGCAAAGGTGCTGTGGGGAATCACTGCAGTGCCTTCATAAAGCATTCCCATGGGAAAGCTGAAATCCTGCAGGTTCCCTCCCTCCCCGGCTGCTCATGCAGACAGAGACACTATTCAACGCTCTCCTATTCAAAAGCAACAGGGAAAGAACATCTGTTGAAAAATAAATGCAGGACTAATTATATATGATTGAGGATTTTAAACTGCTATTTTTAGCTTTGCGTTAAAAAGATTTGATGAATCAAATGTTTGTGCTCAGCATTTTGATCTAAAACAGGAGCGGAGTGTTGACTGCATGACCTGCAGAGACGGAACATGAAGCCCGGAGGTGCAGCGGTGCTCACTGTAGCCTGCTGTGGAGCTGCGCATCCGTCAGCATTTGGGCGGATTGAATGGAACCAGCAATTCATTTGAATAGGAAAGTCTCTATTTTTTTCCCCCAGCAAGAGCGGGAGCAGGTGAACATCAAGACTCTTTTCATTATCAACTTTGCTTCAGCTCATTATGCTGGGAAAGATCCAAGCAGCCTGTTGCGGTGACACATCTGAAGACGTCTATGAAAGGGCCTGTGTGCACCATCCGAAGGGCGGACAGATCCCACAGAAGGATTCCTGGGTTCTGCTGGGCTCTGATCCCGCGTTACTGCGATGATGTCATTGGGCAGAGAATCACAAGAAAATCTTGACAGAATTGTTTTTCATCTGCTGCATTAAAAAGTAAACGGACTCCACGGCAATATTGTAGAGGGCAACAGAGGGAGGGCGAAGCTGCGGCGAGCGCCCGCAGGCACAGCCTGCGCCCAAGCTGCAGTGGGAGAGCCAGGCTGGACCCTTCTTCCAGCAGGTTCGTATTTAAAGAACAAAGCTGGAGACATAAAAGGAAGATGGACACGGTTCTGGCGGCTTCCAAGAGAGCCATAAACGCCCAACGCAAACGCACTTGCTCCAGCCATGGGACTGCTTCCATTGCCGGCCCCCCGAGCCGGGCGGGACGCTGCTCCGTGCCCGTGGGTGCCAGGCGGGTGCTGTTCCCGGGGGGGGGGGTCCCAAACTGCCCCTGGGCTGTGACCAGGACTGCAGAAACAGCCGGGAGAGCAGCCCTTGGGGGGCTCCATGGAGCCCCCAGCATACAGCCAGGACGGCTTGGGGGGAGCGGAGGGCCCCCCCCATTGCCCAGTGCTGGGAAAGGCAAATCGTCACTACCTGAGCTGCTCAACCTGCTGCATCGTCCCTCTAAACCTGAGAGCTTCTTCATCACTGAGGGAAGAGCGAGTAATGTGCAATCAGAAGAAAAGCTGTTTTTCACACTTACTGCCCTTGAATTGGCAGTGAGACATCATGTTTTATATTAACTTCATAATAATTACAGTTATTACTGAATTCATGTATACCAAAGAGGTTACAGCTCCCTAGGAAAGCTCATAATATTATTAATGGATATGCCAGCCCATTGGTGTTATCATGTAACAAGCTAATTCAAACATTTTGATATTAAACAGCATACCTCCAAAAATTCATGGATCTGCACATGGTTGCTGGCAGCAATGGCAGTCACACACATCTGGCACACACGGAATTGTCCTTTGAAACAACTGCTTTACAAGCACTAGTAGCACAACCCAAGAACAGTAATAAGTGCCGCCTTTATTTCAAGCAGTGAAATTAAAACTAAAGATTTTTAATACAGAGGAACGGTGTGAGAAATTAAGGAATTGTTGCTAACCGTGGACAACCAACAGAAAGGAAGATCTTGTCTTTAAGAGAAAGTAAGGAACTCACCCAGCCTGTTCCCATACTTTCCACATGATTAATTGCAGAGATTTAATTTCTGTGGGCATGTGTTCGCATCAGCAGACAAACTTTTCCGTCAGATTAGAAGAGGTGACCCATCTACAGAGCAGCTGTTATTGTTGCTTAGAGATCTGGAGAGTGGCTAAAGAAGTCAGGAAAGGTCATCTTCGCACCAGAAGGCTGGGGGAGGAACGGAGGCTGCTGGCAGCAGCCAGGGAAATTCTGATACAAGGAAAAAATGTTTCCCATGAGGACGGTCAAAGATTGGGGCAGCTCCACCTCATCCCGTCACCCCATGCTTGGCATGGCCAAGGGCACTTCCATGGCTCCCCCCGCAGGCGAGGCGCTGCCGGGCCCCGTCACCGCAAACGAGCAGGTTGCAGAAGCAGGAATTCAGTCTCACGTGTGCGGTGTCAAAAGTGACATAAATTCAGACTGGACCTATAACCTCACATTGATTTTTACTGTAAATCTAATACTTGGAGCCTGCCATCAAATGAATTGTTGCACATAAAACCCAACCATACACTTGATAGGAGTAAAATTAGACAGCAGGTCTGTTCCAGGACTGTTGCAATTTCCTCCGCAACGTCGGACTACAGTAACACATACATATTTCAAAAAAATTAAATTGCTATTAAACTTTCTGACCATCTTCGTAAATTAACCTCTCTTTCATCTCGGCAAGAGCTAGCTTTTGATTTAGCAGGAAATAATTTTTTTGAGCAGTTTCCAGGCTTCTTCCATTAGGCGTTTGGGCTGTGGTCAATAAGCCTGCGTTCATTACCTGCTTAAACCAGATCATGCTTCTGTGTGAACTGGTGGCTCATCTGTGCTGCAAATACTGGTTTTCTCCCTTTCTACTTAAAAGTGAAGCTAACATCCCCGGCACAATTTGCATTTCATTTTTCCAGTGCAGAACGCAGGACCGGGAGCCCTGGGCCATCGGCTCTCAGGAGAGCAGCTGAGCGCATCCCAGCAGTCAGATCCGTTGTAACCCGGAGCTCCTACCCATCCCACAGGCTGGGAGGGCGAGTGGAGCTGAGCTGCAGCCTGGGCAGGCTGTGAGCAGCACTATAAATACCCACGCAGCTTCAGCAAGTGGTTTTCCCACAAAGAAATAGAGCATTTCTTGTGAAAACTAAGGCAACAGGTCCTGCTCCTACCTTTCTTGGTGTGCCCCACATGACCCTCCAAACCGATGCCAGACAGGTCACTCTCACATACAGCTTTGCTGGGGTGTTTCTCTGGCCCCCAGCAGGTACAAGGTCTCTCGGTCAGCCCTCCGAAGATCCTTCCTCAAAACGTATTCTGTAACCAAAAGTACAAATGCAACTATTAGGAACCAGGTCACTGCATTCTGCTGTGACGGGGTCAGCTAAGCCTTGTCTAATAAAGAAGATCTACCGAGCTGGAGGCAGCCGGCGATGGATTGGGCTGTTTGTGCGTACCTGAACACAGGGACACATTGCTTCCCATGGCCGTGAGCGCTGCGAAGCTCAGGCACGTGGTAATAAATTGCTGCAACACAGGGTAAATGATGTGACCTAAAGCAAAAGATCCTCCAACCACAACGCCTGAAGTCGGACACCACCAGTGTTTTATGGCATCGTTACTTCGGCAGGTGAAACAAAGGTACGCGCAGGGGTAAGACCCGCAGCTCCCGCGGGCTTCCATAGCAAACATCAGGTATTCGGCAGTACTGAACAAACCGGTGTGCTTATTTTGGAACCCTTGATCTGCATCCCGAAACCTCACCTCTCTGATGAGCTGCATAAGAAGATCTGATTACTGGTGTGCTAGCTTTGTGACATAATTTGCTCTAGATTTGCGCCCGAATCTTTGCTTTTATGTTCACGCATTCACGGCTTCAGCCACACAGCAGCAGCCTGTCTGCTTGGCCTGTGAAATCAAGTGGAAAAAGCAACACCAAAGAGATGGGCTCTTTTTTCTTTTTAATGTGTGGTCTTCCACGTGAAAGCCTTGGCCCACGACCAGACAAGGCTGTGTCCAAACCAGGTGAACCCTCATTTATCCAATATCAACAAAGCCCTAATTGAGAGATCAGTTGGGAACCTGCCTCTTCACGCACAATTTGGAGAGCTGACAAAGCCACCTGTAGGGGCTGGAAAATAAGTTCTGCCTCATTACAAAAGAAATTGCATCTAAATGAAAAACAACATATAATAAGAGCTCTAAAATGCCTGCAGAATGCTGCCAACCAGACAGGTAATCCAATGATATATAGCACACACCATGTCTTTGACAAGGGTCACCCTTAATTATTCAGCAATTGAAGGAGCTAAACTCATTTCCCCAAAGGCTTAAATGTTTTTTATTATAATGTGTAAATTCCAGGGCAGAGAATTAGCTAGCCAGAACCTAAGAACTGCATCCCTTTGATAGATTAAAACCTAAATAATCATACGTATAGCAATGTGGAGGCATATTAACCAGGCTTTTCGCTAACATTTTGAAAAGATTTCTAAGTCAGGATACCCTTCAAACGTTCCCCTCCTTTTGTGTTTAGCTGTAGCTGTTATTAAAATTTTAATGGCCTAAACTGCAAAAGATTTATTAAATCTGGGGAAGGCTGGGTTAGCACATCTGCCAGGCTCTGCAGAGGGAGTTCGCGACAGCGGTCCTCACTGCAGCAGGTGCCAGTCAGACGAGCAGTGCCTTCGTGTTCCATCACTGCAATAAAAGCTACCAAGAGGAACAAGAAATAGATGGTTTGGTGTGGGGAGAGACACGTCTTGAAGTTGTGCAGTGCACTTCATTGAGAAATTTTATCTTTTTTTGCTGAAAAATACAGACTTCTGCAATTACTTCCACAAGTAAATTGAATCCTATCATAGCTTCTTTATGGGTAATTCAGATTATTTTTTTTATTATTGTTTTTTTTAAAGCATCTACCACAGTTGTGTACACACAGGAGCAAGTTCGGGTGCCGAGGACACCGGGCCAATGTGGATTTACCCAGTCCATTTGGTGGAGTGCCTTGGTGACCTGCTGAGCAGGAGGAAAAAGGCTGTTCCCTCTTGCTGCAGTCTTTCATAAATGTGAAGGAATACAGCCAGCCCTGTGCCAAAATGAGATCAGGATAATAAAAGACATCCTGGAAATAGACAATAATGGTAAAATGATGTTTTGACATGGAGGCCATATACGGTTGATGGGAAAAAATGAACAAAGTAGATGATAGAGGAGGTGCTGGAAAAATAGTCTCTAACAGCTGATTAGACTCCCATTCAGCAGATCCCAGACAAATGTGATAGATTTCATAGAATAAATCCCTAGCTGTCTTGGTTTATCTCACACTTCTCCACTTTCTTGCCTTTAGGATCACATAATTTCTTTCTTCCCCCCCCCTTTTTGAGGGCTGCGTTTCTATTGCACCCTGCCAGTGCAAATACCTTGTTCTGCGGCACGCCAAAGCCAGCAGATGAAGTTAGGAAGTTTCAGGATCACCTGCACATGGAGCTGCTGCAGGAGCAGGGGGTTGGCAGCTCGGATCAGACCACCCCTGCGGTCCGTCCCGGTACCGGCCACCCCACAGGTGCTCCATGGGGATGCTCGCAGGGAACATTGTCGGTCCTCTCAGGGGACGATGGCAAAAGCAGAGTCCCCCATCGCTGCGAGCACAGGGTCGCCCCGCGGGGTCCTTGCGACAAAGCACTGCGTGCACGCAGCAGCCGGGTGCCCAGCTATCCTCCTTGCCTGCCCCCCTCTCCCAAGCCCCTCCGCTCCGTGTGGGTCTTGTCCTTGCCCTCTCCGCTCCACAGCAGCTGCATCCTCGCCTGCCAAGCAGGACCCCAGCGTCGGCCGCGGTGCCCACACGCGCAGACCCAGCACCCCTGCCCGGGCTCTCCTGGGGAGCCGATGCCAGGGACCGGTGCCTGAAGAGGTTTTCTTTGGCTCTTCCCAACGATCTGCTGGCGAGACGGCGGCATCCATGCCTGCCCGCTGCAGAACAGTGCCTCAATGCAGGATTAATGAACTGAGGGGAACACTGTCAGCTATTAAAAATAAAAGGTACAAGAAGGTACTGTTGCAGGCGGGAGTACCACCAGCTGCATCGAGATGTATATTATTTAATCATGTACGTTAAATTATTACTGACTTTTTTTAAACCTGACTCTGCTCTCACATACTCCGGCATAAGGCTATTGCCAATTCACGAAAATCCTCCAACCCGTTTCTTTTATTTTGTGCGTATTTCTGTGTAGTCTTATTGTACTTGGCGAAGTACCAGTTGGTGCAACAGCATCGCAATGCCCTGAGATTAATTTCTTGTTTCATAACACTTAGGAAAAGCTTAGAAAACCAAGTGAAAACCAAGCCCAGAGACAGAAAGGTTACGCCGAGGTCAATGCTTACTGAAACAGGGCACTGGAGCATCAGCCAGGCTTGTGCCCGAAATCAAGCAGTACAAACACCGTGTTCCAGCTCAGCAGACCCGGGGTAATTGATTTTTCATGGCCTAAACCAAGAAAATGGGGAAAATATTTTGAATGAAACTGAAAAATATTATGTTTTCTTTCAAAACTGAGCATCCCTCAAAATTTGTTCCCCAGTTTTGTATTTTGTTGATTTTTAATCTAAGCAAAATACTGGTTCTTTTTCAGGGGTTAGTATTAAAGTAAATCTTACTAATATTTTTAAAAAAAATGTTATTTCAGGCCTTGAAAATGTAGATCTTGCATTTAATAAACATCAATAGTAAATGTTTTGACTTTCTGAAAAATGTTTTGGGTTTTTTTACATGCTGAAACACTTTGACAAATGCAACATGAATTCATAAGTACTTTCAGCTGATTCAAACCTGCATTTTTTTCAACAAATAAAACATTCAGCTGAAATGTTTTTCCCAAGTCTAATGTTTGTCCTGTGCCTAAGGGTGAATTTCACTCCGTGTGAATAACAACGAGGCACAGACAAGATCAATAAAACTCATATTTCATTTTATTCACTGTCATGTTCCAAGCAAACCCAGCGCACAGCTGTGGCATTACCACACAACACTCACAATGTATCTTTAATTCCATTGGAATGAGGAGCAAATTGCCTTTTAAATCCTGGTTATACCCCAGATTTGATGGTGAGCCCAGAGAACGATTGGAGCCTGTAGAGGCGAGCGTGACTGCAGGCTCAGTCCCTGCGGGAGCCGAGGCTTGAACAGTGGAAGCTGTGTCACCCCTTGGCTCGGGTGCAGCTCCTTCTGCACGGCATTGACTCCTACGGCTCCCCTTCCCCTCAACAACCGAGCCAAGTCGGGAATAACAGAGCTGTGTTCTGGTCCCTATTTATCTGCAGAGAGAGCCCAAGCAGCTCCCCCGTGGACAGCCCACTCCCACCCTCCTTTCAGACATGCTGGGGCTGGCGGAGGGGCGAGGGAACTGCAGACCCCCCCGGCCTCGTCAGGAGAAACCTGCCCCAGGATCGCCAGGGACACCTCAAACACCACCTGCTGAGGAACAGTTTAAACCGAAATCACAGCAGTTCAAGACCATTGCACATCTCGGCCACGATGCACAGGTGTGCTGGTGTGTCACAAACAGGTATTCATGGCAGAGTTCAAACACTGGGCTTCCTTGCAAACACCCTAATCCCATCGCAGCTCCCTGCTGTATTTCCTGCTCTCCGCCCCGGGGTGACAGCAAGTCCTAACCCTCCCCTTCAGCAATCCCACTTCCACTTGCAGAGCTGGAGCCCCACTGGAGATCCTGACCCCCGATTTGGGAACTTTTGATCTGGTGTTTCCCAAAGCCTCGTCATTACAGAGGAGTAAGTTGAATATTCACTGCTTTTGGATTACCAGGGGAAGCGTTATGAAATGCTTCCAGTTTGGGCGAGAGACCTGCACGTGGCACAGGCACAGCTCCCCAGGGCTCCCCACGAGTGGGAGCTCACAGCACCGCATAGCTTTCATGGCTTTGGCTTTCTTCTTAATATAGAATCATTATTTAAAAAAAGAAACCAGCCAGTGTGTTTCGACCCAACCACCTTCCAAGCACGAGCAGCAGCAGGAAAGGCCGTTCCAGGGAAGGTCCCATAAATCTGCGCAGCACCTGCTGTGCTGGCTCTGAAGCTCGCACCACCGACTGCTCGGAGCGGCCATGGGTACTGCAGCTCAGCACTGCTGCTCAGGCAGCACCAGGCCTAACGAAGGATGGTCGCTGTGATTTATTGGTTTTTTTTAGAGCTGCAAAGCCGTGGACCAAGGAAGCACCTTTGTCTTTCCAAACCGCACTCCCACCATCTATTTTTATCTTCTAAATCCAGACCAACAAGGCTGGTAAACGGAGAGGACCAGTTTCTGCGGTTACTCAAGAGGATGAACATTCCCAATTGCTCTAGTAATGCTCTGCATCACCTGGCAAAACCAGTTTGGAAAGAGTCGGAGGGACCAGAGGGGTCCGGGCAGGGACAGAGGAGCACTCAGCGGTGCGCACACCGGGCTGGGCAGCCAGCACAGGACGGCTTCCAAAGGCTGCTTCGTCCTTTCCCACGCCTGTGACCATCTGCCTCCAGCAAAGCCGTGCTCTGAGCTTCAGTACTGCGGTTTGTTTCTCCTGCGTGACAATTTGAGAGCTCTGTTACTTATTCTTATCAAATGATGGGTATTTTCTGTCCCTCTCGTATCTATGTGCTGTGAGAGACAAGGCAACAAGCAGGACGGTCAGGGAGAGTTACCTAAAGAGACACCCCAGCACCAGCAAGTCCTGGCTGCTAGCCCACGGGACTGTCCTTCCTCCTCTGTGGGAGGATTTTGTATTTAAATTGGTTTTGCCTTAAGAAAGGCAGTTTCAGGAATGCACTTCTGCTCAGCACCCTCTCAGAGGCTGCACAGATCAATACCATGCTGCTCTGCTGCTGTAGCACACCATATTACTACATCATAACAGGTTGTAGTGAGCTATCTGTTAGACTTTCTGCTTTTTCAGGACTCTGCGAAGACTAGTGTTGCATCAAACTGAAATGAATTTCAGTCAGACCACAAAAGCTAATAATGGAGAAAGGTTCCTTGAGATGTCAGTTCGCACAACATGCCTCTGCAGTGAAGGACTTTTCTCCGCACCACATTCTGTGAGATGCAGCCATCCTGCTCTAGTTCCCAGGGCTGCAGCTCACCAGGATATAAGCTCAGGCTTTCGCAGCTGCGCGCCTATGGCAGCGTCTGCTAGAACTGGGTTGAAAGCAGAAGACGTGACCACCAGCCTGTGCTGAGCTCTGTGCCACCAGCTAGCAAGAGGAGAGCACATGTCCCTTTCCAGCCTTTCACGTCATGCCTCTGCTGCCTTCGCTGCTCCCTCCCGTCCTACCCAAAACAATTTTTTTCTTAATATATGAACTACAAAGGGGTTTTCCAACTTGGTAAATTTGCATTTCCTATTTGGAAAACACTTGAGATAAAACAGAGGTGAAGGGGCGAGTTGCCCAGAGGTTACAATAACACCACAATAATAAGGTCAGAAAGTAATTTATAACCCTACTTGGCAGGGAGCTGCCGGCTGTTTGGCCACTTGTGCACTTGCTGCTGGAAGCAGCCCGTCAAGGGACACGCTCCCAGACACTCTGTGTCTGCGCAACAGAAACGGGTTGCCAGAGACCAAAGTGTTTATCTACCAGTCACTGCCTCATACAGACCAGAAGAGTATGGCTATCACCAGCGCCGAGTTCAACACCTTTCCTTGGTAATTAAAAAACAAACCAACACAAAACCCGCAGAGCAGTCCTCAGGTTATTTTCCTTTGCTCTTTCAACTCTGGAAAGTTTGACTAACTGGCATTTGCAGAGTGCTGTAATGGTACTTGCACCTCCCAGTCTTCAAACTGCTTCCCTTCCCCTTATCACAGCTGTAAACATGTATCACAGAGCCAATATTTACATTGCAAATGAAGACTGACTACATCTGGGATGAGTTTATCCTGTTTTGCTCTCTCCTCAATTATTTTTCCATTTGTAGGCTGTAATGGCAGCAGATACATCGGGTTTCAGATGCAGAGGCTGGGCACAGTGTCCAGCAGAGGAAAGGGGAGATGCAAAATGCCAATTTTCGCTTCACTACAGAAAGGTCTTTACAATGATGCAATGCTGCTAGAGAATGCTGAGGACCTGTTAATATGTTGGCCACGTTACAGAAATGTTTGGGTGATTAGCTCGTGAAAGGAGAGATCAATCCACTGGAGTGAAATAACTGCGGGTTCATTTTGCTACATGCTCTGTTCTGCATTTGATGACTAATTATCAGCATCTAATAAGAGAATGTTATCTTTAAATCATGTAAAGGTTAAATGCATTGCTTTTACGTGGTGCTGAAGACTGCCCACATGAGAAGGCTAATATTTCTTTTATTGCTATGTTTATCTGTTTTTATCTGCGTTGAGTAGAAAATACTCTACTTTAAAAATACATTGTGGCTTCTTTGATTTCCTAAATAGATTTATAATTATCTCAAAATTGAACACACTGAGCTTCTGTACAAGTAATTACCACGCGCCGTCCTTCACAGGAAGCACAGCCTTTGGCGTATTTTCACCGTTCTCTTTGGATGCAGGAAATGGGGGGGAATGAGATAAATCAGCACAGGTTTCTGTGTAGCTGCAGGGGTGAGGGCACACACATGCTCAGGCACTGCCGATACTGTGCCCCTCCACTGGGACGGGTTTTTTTTTCCTCTGACCTAACTCTTTCTTAGAAAAAAAACAAAAGGGGGGACTGCACTGGACAGAGCAAAAACTATGGAGACTGATAAACCACAAATCTTCAAGGTGTACCTGCATTGGCTTTTCTTTCCAATATAATCTGAAAGCATTACAAGATCCTGATCACGCAGCATTTCTTTCCCTGACGTGTTGCTATGCCAAGAACCATTAACAAAACCCCTTACGCTGTGACATGCATCTGCTGCAGAATACCTTTTTTTAATACATATAATAATAAGGTCCTCGCATAGGTGTAAGTTACCTCCTGAAAAACCTTTTCCATTAAGGCATTTATTATTGATACACACAAAGAGAGGTGGAGGGAGAAAGAACAGAAACTTATTGGGCATTGTCTTAAATTTCTGAGCATTTAAGTCTTTTTAAAATTTTAGCTCAGGCACAGCCTGATTTAGGCCGGGGTCTCTTCTCCCGGCCCGTCACATCACACTGAGCACCGGTCGTCTTCCACCCCATCGGCAGATGCCGCTGCCAAGGGCTGGGTGAGCTGCGGGCACCTTCCTTTATGAAGAACAAACTTTAACCTCTAAGAATGAACAAATTAAGGAAAAGCAGGAACAGCTCCCTCTCCATCTTTCCCCATGCCGACCCTCCCAGCCAGCCGCTGGCTGAGGTGGCTTGTTTAGAACCACATCAGGACTGCACTCTACAGTGGCCATCCCTAAGTTTCCAAAAATTCATCCTTATTGCACCCATAATTTATGTAAGCCTCCTCTGCAGTCCACAGGGACAGTCAGGCACCTCCAAGAGTATAAATCAAAGAATAAAACCGAAGACCCGGGCTCCTGCTGTGAGTCACCATCACAAAGAGCCTCTCGCCACCGGCTAGACTGAGAGCCAAGAGCAAATGGGATCTGACGGCGATACCGGAGTTAGATGCTAAAGCTGGCCGGACAAATCTGAGCCAGCAACTACAGCACGAACATATCCGAAACCTCGTTCAAGGTCCAGACCCTGAACCATCACACAAGCCTGGTGGTCAGTTGGGATATCAGACTTCTTGGTTCACACCAGTGAGAGGGCAAAAAAAGTGAAGAGCTAGGAGAAGAAAAGCAAAAATTGTTCCCAGGTAATCCTGGCTCTGATGGGGAAGGGAAGAGCTGAGCTTCCCGGAACATATCCTGCTCTCACACGAATATATCAGTGTCACAGCCCAGGTTAATCTGATCTCTCAGCGCTTTTCTGAACTACTTAAATTTTTTAATTTTTTTTTTCTTTTTCAAAGGCTTAATCCTTCCGTGCAAATAGCAACCAGCCAACTGCTTGCATTTCAGGTTTAGGAATAATTTGTGTAACTCAGTAGAGTGACCGTTGTTAGCCTGTCCTCGAAGGAAATTCAGAAAAATAATTGCAAGGTAGAGCAAACTAACATAAGCATGCTTTAGTGCTGCAAAATCTAGGGAATTAAAGCTCCTTTTTCTAAGTGGCAGTCAGTGCCATTAAAGTAAACATGCCGGCTGAAAGTGTATCTGTCCAGCATGCTGTTAAAGAAAAGGTTTTCTAAAAGTGAAGGAATAAGTAAAGAATCATGTCTACAAGAAATTACTTTAGATTCAGGTCTGTTGCAGGGCCCCAGTGTTTTATTGACACCCTTCAGCAAGCGACATTTCTGGACTGAGGAGTCAGCCAGCAGAGATGTCAATAGCCAATTTGTGGCTTGTTAGACTTTACACTTGTTTACTGGCATTTAAGCAGACCAGACATTGATGCTAAGAAAGTGGGAGGGAAATGGTTTGAGCCAATAGTGTGTCTTGTCAGAAAATTAATTTCACTCTGCTCTTTGTGCCCCAAACTGCAGAGATAATCCGTTACAGGAGGGCTGGCACTGCTGAAAATGAAATCAGTAACATGGAGGAGTCAGCAGCTCCTCCAGCACAGGCCCAGTTTACTGCTAATTTAAAGCTCACGCTGGACATCTAGCAAGTGCCTTTTATCACAGAAAATTTTAAAAGGAACAACATTTTCTGCCATAAATGTCTCTGCTAACGACAAAGACCAGAAGTAGCTTGTGGCCAAAGAATAAATGTTTTTCGAAAGCTTAGCAACAGCTCACACACTGAATGTCAGCATCTGCCTTGGAAGGCCAGCGCTGCATTGTCAGGATTATGTGACATTATCCTGATTCCCGTTCGTAATGGTTTTTTAGCTGTGCATCTTCATCTTTCTGTCTGAAGGTCAACTGAGAATTATCCATCCCTACTTTTGTTCATGAATGGAGGCTATCATTAAAAGTCAGGAAGTGCCAACCATAATTATTTATTATTAATAATACTTCTTCTTGTTGTTATTATTATAGCACTTTTAAAAATTCCTGGACTTTAACGCAGTGTAGAGAAAACAGCACATTTTGCAGCACTGAGCAGTGCTGGCTGCTAGTAATATTGTCCGGTCCGTGGGCCAAATTCTCATCTGCTTTGATACTCCTCTGCAATAGCTGCTAATGCCATTATCTGGATTTCCAGGGGAGTAAGTTAGAGCACAAGGTGGTCCAATATAGAGAGTTGATCCTGTAACACGAATCATCCCTGTAAAATGCTATTTTTACAAAACCATTTTGTACGTGCACCAAGCATCACACTAGTACAGAGCACCACGAACCACTCCCGCCCCGAGTGCTGCCAACGTTATCCCCACCACGGCCTTTTGCAGAGGCAGGACAGACAGGGCATGGCACAGCTCTGCTTTTGGAGCATGCATAGACTCAAGCAAACATAATTCAGTTCACATTTTCAAGCTTTTTCTTATATTTACGAGGGCAAGACGCAAGATTTAAACAAAAGCTAGCAACCTAACCTCACTGTGCTCTCAGTTACAGTTTCCGATTTCCAAAATCTTGGGGGAATATGGTGCTTGGTGCCTCTACACACCTCTACCATGGTTACCTTACTGGGGGGCACAGATCATCTCTGCACTGTGCTGAGCCATCAGTGGGTGAAAAGCACTATATTTCTGTTATTATTGCTGCTGCTTTGGTTGACAATGGTAACAGAAGCGATTATCAGCAGCAATGTTCTTTCTTGGTTTATATCATTTATCTGCTCTCCAAGTTGCACACAAGTGGCTTTCCAGATTTATTGTGACATTGTACGTGCGTATACTCGCAAAGAGATACGTTATAAGAGTATGGCTCCAGATCTGGCCCAGTCCCTTCAGCGGTCTTCGTCAGGGGCTCTGGTAAGTGCATCGGCGTGCTTTGTTTTGACATCTTTCCAGCCCTAATTACAACCTGAAGTGCTGTTTGTTTCATTATTTAATTTTTTTGTTTAGAATTGTAACATTTGTTCCTCTAGCAGCAAAGCTTATTTTCTCAGACCTGGTTATCCTGCAGGGTCCCTTAGGCTGGAGCCAAGAAAAGCACCTCAATGGCATGCACGGCACTGGACTCATTCGCTCTGTGAAGCAGCATGTCTATTTGTACTGGATTAACGAGTAAATAATCATAACCATTCTCTTCTCCTCCCTGCTGTCCCTACGCGAAGGAAGGCTTGTAGCTGTTTCCAAACGGTTGCCTGAAGAGCCCTACAGCAGAAAAGCTCCACATCCAGCAGCAGCTCTGAATGCCATGTGACAACTTTTGTTACCCGCTGGGTCTAAAAGTCTGCATTTTAATAGGGGCTGGGATCCTACAGAGTCAGCCCCCCCCCCCAGCTACAGACCAGCAAAGCACTTAGTGTGTGTTTACCTTTATGCACATTAGCAGACCCTTGACTTGCTGGGCCTTTAGGATCTTCCTTTTAAACACGTGCTTAAATATTCCTGAGCAGGCACCAGAATTCTCCGAGGAGTCAGCACCTTGCAGGGCTGAGCGCTCTGGGTTAGTTTGGATTTACACATCAGCCCTCCACAGCTCTGCTTCGCCGCCGGGCACGCCCCGGCACACCAGCGCAGCGTGTCTGCACAGCCGGGATTAATCTGCGCACCATGACCATCAACCAAGTCCCCCTCAGCCATTCCCATGGGATCAGCTTCCCATAGGGACTCCTGAAAATAAGCAGTCATGGGAGTTCAGCTAGCAGATTTACCAGTTCCTTTGCCTGCATGTTTGAGCGCTTTAGATGATTTATCTGCTCAGAAAAGGATTACTTTTGAGCCTCCCTTTGCCAAAAAATGTAAGCCTTATCAAATGGAAATCAGAATCTATTCTTCGGATCAGCAGCCTGGATCAAAGCTGAGGTGGAAAGGAGGTCACATAAAACGCAGACACTTCCATGAATATTTGCCTTGCTTTTCTTTAAGCTTTACATCTGAAGGTCTGATCTGGAACACGCCGAGTGCCTTCACACAGTGCTGCATGCTTCCAACTCCTAACACAGTCAGTAACACAGCCAGGGGAATAAGGTACAGTTTTATTTGGCTTCTATAATATATTAGATTGCAAAATACTGAAAAGTTCTGTTTCCTTTCTTTCTGCTGGTGTTTATAAATAGCAATAAAGGAATCGTCAGATCCAAATTCCTAGTTATCTGTGTCACTTCTAACCCAGAAGAGTTTACCCCTGTTCTTCAGCTAACTTCATCACGCAGATGAAGGTAGTATTTCAGGTGGTAGATATTTGCAACAAATAAACAAAATGTGGAAAAAGGTTCTTCAACATTTTGAATACTGAGAAAAAGAGGCATTTTATACGCCTACATTTCTGCCATCAGCAGAAATAAAGAGCTGCTTCTCTCTCAACTGGCTGTTCTGAGAAACTGGGCAATGACTGCAAACTCCGAGTTATCCAGATAAGAAGTGGCATAAAATTGTGAGGTTTCATCAATACCAAAGCCATCACTTGGATTGAACTCTATTTGAATGCTATTACATAGATTTATTGCTTGCCATTTAAGCATTTCCTATGTTCCTATTTAAGCTGGCTTGTATTATGCCCTGCTACATCATTCTAGAGTGTGCTACTTTTTGCATGTTATTCCTTGCACAGAGAAATACTACACAGTGTTAGAAAATGCATTATCTAAGCATTCAGCTACAGCGATGAATGTTATCTTATCCAATTTAAAAAAAAGGAGTCAGCGTAACTCATTCCTGGGTGAACAATATGAATTTTCATTCCAGACGGCTTCCTGGTCAGAAACATGTGCACGGCGATTTTGAAAAATCAATTTTTTTTTTTTTTATTTGCCAGCTTGTCACCTAATACAAAATCAGAATTACTAATCAGTTTGACCCTGAATTTTGCTATGGGCAAAACCTGTTATATTTAAAAAGATGTGCTGCCGTGTCTTGATTAACCTCACCCCTGCCTGTAATAGAAGTAAAACTGTGTTCAACGCCAATAAAGTTTGCATATTGGGTGATATTACACATTTTCCTAGTAGAGATAAAAAGCCCAACAGTTGTTATCTTTTTACACTGCAAAGCAAGTGGGATCATGTTTCCAACACCTGCACAATCTTCAAGCAGTTTATCACTTTGACAAGTCAAGAGAGGATTAGTGCTGGGGAAAGCACACTCTGCTCAGGCTTTGTTTTCCAGCTGGAGACGACCGCTAACACCCAGCTCAGGGGCCATTCTTGTGAACTATGGAGTATATTGCCAGATGAGACACTGGTAACAAACCAGAAGACCAAAAGACAGACAAGGTCTGCTTTCTTTCCGAAACTGAGCGTCTTACAGACAAGCAAACATCAGCAGTGTCCTGGAAAAGTGCCTGAATATTCCAAAAGCCCTTTTAATAAGCTGATCTTCCAGCCTGTTAAGAAGCAAGATCTCCCTCATGTGTACGTGATCTAAGAACGAGAGAGCCTCCTGCTCAGAGAGATGTTTGCATAAATATCCCCTTTGAGCTTCTTGAGAAGCTTAGGTGAGAGATTTTCCATTTGTGAGGAACTTCATTTAACACTGGACTATCCAAAAGTACTAACTGAATTTACTTTCAAGCTCTGAGGTACTGCTTCTGCTGTGAGCAAGTTTAAGTTAATGCATTAACAAAAGCCCTCTTTCTATATCAAAGGTCTGTACTGAGGATTAAGATCTGAATTCCAGGTTAGCCCTTAATGACACAGATACGCACACAGAAAACCTTCCCTTTAGCTAGATGACTACATCCTGCTACAGCAAGACAGAAATAATGATCTTACTGGATTCAATAATTTAAAAAAAATAAATCAGATTAAGCTTTAATTCTAGTTACAGAATTTGTCTGCAGGTAAAGTTATTTTTAATCTGTTCCAAGATAAAAGAGTAAATCTACTTCTGCCTACTAGTATTCTCATATAGAGAGAGAGGGTTGGTACGATAAATTAGTTCGGGGCTAGAATCCGCCTCTTCTTTTTTTTTTTTCCCCCTTCAGCGATGAGTTGGGAACCATCCCCTCCCAGCCACTAGGAAACACTCTGAAAAAGCTGTCGCTGTCTGGAGGTCCAAGCTCACAGCTAAGACCATACTTCGCTATAGCAAGCCTGCCATATAGATCTGTCCGCACAAGCCAGCCCCAGCACCTGCTGCCGAGGGGCTCCTCCTCCAGACACTTCATATCCTTCTAGCACAGACCAGAGCCGCTATCCAACAACTGACAGAGAAATAACAGCCCTCACCTCGTTTACACGCATGAAGCCTTCAGCACTTCACTGTTGGGCTCAGTCCTCTTCTGCTCAAAATCTGGGCTCAAAACCCAGCGCAGCTCTGTTCTCACTGACCGCAGTGGTGGATCTCACCCACCTCGCAGCTGGACAAGCCTTACCACAGTACCGGGGGTCAGACGTTATTTCCAGTAAGGGCCTCTAACATTGCATTTCTCTACAAGTAGACCAGTAGTGCGGACCCCAGGTCTGTCCCGGATCTCTGCCCTGGCTAGAGAGGAGGGCAGGCACGTACAGGGGCAAAGTGGGGCCAGTTCCAAAGAGGCCATGGCTTGCTGCAAAAAGCCTTTATCTCCTCTTCAGTGATTTTTCAGATATTTTTTTATCTGCAATCTGATAATTAAGCAGCAGGGAAAAAAGGGCTTACAAGAAGTAAGGCCTTTGATTTTTATTTTCAACATTTTGTCTGTCTCATTAAAAGTTCCATCAGGGAGGAAAGAGCCACCTCTCCAGCGATGTCATCGTCATAGAAACAGAAATTCACCCTTGTACAAGTCACAGCTAAAAGTGCTGCATGAAGCCACCAGGCTTTGGAAGCAAAGGCAACCCCCCCCCCCCCCAAAAAAAAAAAAAAAATATTCACAGGGTCAGAGGTCTCGAGCCATCCTTAGGAAAGGGGGAGGATGGGGAACGACAGCCTCAGCTCTGCTCTCCGGGACACACCAGCAGCCCTTCTCCAAAACGATACTCGTGCCGCCCTCCGGCTCTGCACGCGGGGAGGGTTCATCTGCCCCAGCCCGTACTCGCACACCTCGAAGCCACCCAAGCAAGTTGCATGAGGAGAAGCTGCCAGCAGACAGGACCTCCCAGGGCACCGAGGGGAGCAAAGCAATCCCACAGCAGGAGCCCAGCGGGGCTTTGCCAGCGGAGAGGAGGTTTTCACCCCCCCTCTCCAGATCCGCGAGAGCCATGGGGGTGAGCAAGCACCTCCTTCCCCCACCTTAATCAAGAGGTTCGCCGCGGCTGCTATCTTGGCTTTGCTGTGTATTTCCAAGTGTGCTTCATTAAACCCCAAATGGAAAACAAACCCAGGCTTCCTTCCAGAAAAGGGAATTCACTGGGGAGACAGAGTTTGCATCTAGAAAAACAGCAATTGACTCCCAAAGCAAGAAATTACAAGAAGTGGATCCAAGAAAAAGCAGCAACAACGTCCTTACTACAGGCTCTTTCCAGGAGCCCCTGGTTCTTCCCTTTCTCCCATGTCCTTGCGCAGCTGCCCCATCAGCAAAGGGCATCCCAGCGCAGCCCGGGATGCCTTTTGGGAGACAAAACTCCAAGCCAGCCACGTGGGAAAGCACAGGAGCCACGGTGTGTGTGGGGTCCCTCCTCTGACACCTTCTATACTTTCTTTCACCCACAAATAGTTTAATGTATTTTGTATTCCAAAGACATCCAAAGCTCTCCAAGCATGGCAGCAGCAGTATGTAAATTTCTGTATAGATTTGAAATTGGGGACTAACCTCGCAGGCGCAGGTCCACGTCCAGCAGCCACTGGCGTGATGGGTGAGCACGGTGCCGCGCACAGGACGCCAACAGACGGCGGGTCCTCACGGCATGAGCCAGAAGCAAGCCACAACCCTGCAAATCTAATATGCCACATGGGCACCGTAATCTAATTAATTCTTTGTCCTGCCTGCCTGGGCCATGGCTGCCCAGCTCTCACTGCCTGGGTCCGGAGGAACCTCTGCCGCAAGGGTGGGAAAGCTCCTTCCCTGGACACAAGGACACCCAGAGAAACAACCTCAGAGCTTGCAGGGACAAGCTCGCAGCCTCGGCCTTTTATCATCTCCCTTCCCTGCCCAGGCCACGCTGATTGATGCTGTAACGTAACGATCACACTTGGTGAAGAGTTTATAGCGGGCAGGTGAGCTCAAAAAAAAAGACAAGGGAAAAGGAAAAAAAGCAAGGCTCCCGGTTCTTACTGGCCAGCCCTGTCACACTCTTGAGGTACACCTGTGTAAAGCGCTAACACCTGGGAGCAGCTGGCTTCTACTCCGGTTTGCCCAAACCCAGGTAATCAAAGCGCAGGCCTTGGGCGGAGGAGACCCCATTGCTTTTGATGCAACTATATACCGGTCAGCTGAACAAGGACAATCTCTCTCCCAGATTTCTCCTCCCTGCCCCCATATCTAATAATAATAAAAAGGAATCATGACAGTACAGGATTCATTCCCCAGACAATAGCTAGGCAGGCTGTATATTGCTTTATGGCTGTTGACTTGATTTAAAATGCACTCTTAAAAATGAAAGAACAACTCCTTAAATTTGCAGTAAACGTATAGTTCCACAGATCTGATTTACTGGTTGTGAGCCACTGAAAAACTGCAATTGCAATTTATTGTATTGTTGACTCTATCAGCAAAACCTTCAGCATCACTCTAGCTCTGGTAACCATTCCAAACCTGATAATTTAACATTAATCATTTATTTCAGGTTGGTTTGGGGTTTTTTTGCTTTTTTTTAATTGGTCTCTCAACATCCAGGAGATAATGATGATTGCTTTGATGCTGACTGGTTAACCCAATGTCTGTGAGATCAAAGGACTGCAGTTGGCTTGTGCTTTGCTCAGTTCAGAGCTTTTTAGCCTTGGTTGACTCATAATTGCAAGAATTCCCAACCGGCTGGAGGCAGATCACTGCAAAAGAAAGTTGCTGCAGAGCAGTCAGATAAAGAACCATGTGTAAAGTCCTTCCCGGACTGTAAGACACTAAAGCATTAGCAGTAAAGAGTGCAGCAAAGCAGCAAAGAATTTATATGCTTTCACAGAGCTTCTAGTTTTAAGCCAACTGTCCCAATTTCCCTCTCATTGGCATTGCTCTGTTCTAACTCTCTTGTCTTCGGTGGATCTACCACTTATTTACGCAGGACAAGCAAGAGGCACATCAGACCTGTTATACTGATGTTACAGCAGTACTAGCGAAAAAAATGCTTCCGATTCAGGATGGCGAAACTGGACTTCTGTGGCACCATTCTCTTCGAGGCATAAATAAAGGCAAATCACAGGCAGTACTGTCTCACAAGCAGACACGGAATATCCAGGCACAGTAATTCACTTCTCTGCTAACTGATGTAGCAGCACTGCCTTCTTGCAGCTAACGCGTCTCTCTACCTGCTCCCGGACAGTCCTGCGTCCTCTGCTCACTCCAGCTTTGCTTCCCACTTTGCCCTTCCCTACCTGCCTCGTGCAACATGCCCGGTCTCATCTGTAATCAGGACCGTTAACAGGATAGTCTCATTACTTAAATGTTTGGATGTTGATAACGTGGAATATGGCCAATTAAGCACCATCCCCGATGAGCTGTTGCAGCGAGTAGCATTGCAAACCAGCGTTGTTACTTTACTCACCGTGTGAAAAGAGACTGGAAGAGTGAGCCATGGTATGCGCCGGGGAGAGACAGGGGATGGTGGACAATAAATCAAAGCCCTGATTCAGTGTCACTACTGTCTTTCAAGGGTCTTTTCCCTCTACTGTCGTGTGTGATCTTCTCTTGATTCATTGAGGTCAGCTGAGCAGAAAATTTTGCAGCTGCTGGCTAGCTCGCAGAGCTGCTGGACACCATCCATGGCTCTTTCCTCTTCCCTTTTGGAAAGACGTGGCAGAATGCAGCTGCCTGTGAGGCTTTATTTCAGGCTGGAAAATCTCCAAACGTGGCGGGGGGGGGGGGGAACTGAACACGCTGTAAATTGGAGATGGCCTTGAACCAAACCCCCTGGCTTCCAAGTACCAACAGGCAGTGAAAGATCGCAGACCGAGACAGGGATATGGACTGCCCGTCATAGGCCGACATCTCTGACGGACGGATGGGTCTGAGAACCGCACAAGGATGCAAACAGTAACCCTGTAAATTCTGCAGTGTTCCCCAAAGTGGAGCTAATACAACCTCCAGTCACCCTAAATAAATCCCCCAACCCTTAACATCTCCCTGTACGGAAATTTCTTCAAAAGATGCTTGAAAATGAGTCTCTTTTTCCTTCAGGATTTTTTTTAAGCCGCTAACAAGATCCCCTGAAAAACTCCTGAGGGATGCTGAGAGAATTTGGGGTTTCCTTTTTTTACAAATCTCTGTAAAATGTTTCACATACTGGTTTTGCAAAAAAACGAAAGCAGAACTGAGTTATGAAAGACCATTCATTATGGACGCTTTCCCGACTTAATAGTCTGGTTTTCCTTATAAGAAAGCCTGCAAAATTTTGATCCAAATCCAATTTCTGGCAGTTTTTTCTGTGTCAAAATAAACGTTTCACCACAAGTGTGCTGATAAAAGAAAATTTAGATTAGCCCTAGTGAAGACCATTTCTGCCCCTAAAGTAGGCACTGCGGTTTCCAGTGAAAAACTATATACATGAGAGAGACATAAGAGTGAGCAACATTCTTGAACTCCTTATTTTGCCCTGCCTGTGGCATGAAGGCATCTTAATCCAAGAAAGTGGTAGATATTTTTTATTGGATTCATAGGACGAGAATAGAAAGTGCCTTGTGCCTTCCTTCATTTATTAATTTTCAGAACTACCTCTTCTGTGTATTTGTGTACCATGATAAGAAGCCCAAGAGAAATCTTGGAGAGTGGATAGTTGGGGAGATGGATGAAGTTTCAGAGAAATGCCCTATCAGTTTGCTTGACTATGCCAGAGTGATGGGTAGACAGATCAACAAACATGTAACCAGATCACGCTTTACACTTTTGTACAACTTACGTCCTTCAGGCATCATATAGCCATTTATAAATATTTATACATTCTGATAATATACTTTTTGCCAGTAAATATTATTATATTCTTTCTTTAGCTGGAAACTAGGAACACAGAGCTTAAGAGACTTAGCCAATGTCTGAGAGTTTTCAAAAGAAGCAAAGATATATTCCAGCAGCTGTGTTTTCCAGGCTGTTTCAATCACTAGACCACATATATAATTTTAAGGTTACAAAGACTGACTCTTTCGCATAATCATATTAATGATCTTTCTTTAATCTATGCAGGCATTTTCACAGGCTTAGATCCAAAGCAAGGAAACTGTTGGCACAATCTATAGGACATAATCAGACTACAAAGCTACAATGTTATGGCAAGCTGTAATTTCAAGCAACCAAGCTAGCTTTATTACTGCAACTGTCATTACAGAATGCTTATGCAGCATGTCCACGAAGTCAATGGGATATTTAGATGCAGAATTAATGCAGGACAGCGCCCAGTGTAAAGAACAAACACAATAAATAAAGTACACTGTAGAGGCATAGGATATAAATAAAGAAGAAAATGGCAGAGCAAAAAAGAAAAATAAAATCAAGTTAACTATATTTAATATTGATATTTAACCATGCATAGTTTACTCCAATTGGTTCTCTGCGTATGTGGCTTGTTTTAACACTGGCAGATTCTACTTTTCAGTGCTAGAAAAAGGTACTCAAATAGTTTTAATAAAACCTGTAATGGGTGCAGCAGAACCTAAGGAGATCTTCCCAGAAAGAGAGAGAAAGGGAAAGGCAGAAAGAAAGAGCAAAAAAGAAAGAGGGAAAGCCAGAGAGAGTTAAAGAGAGGAAAAGAGAGGAAGAAAAAAAGAAACCAAGATGAATAAAAAGAGAGAGAAGAAGGGATATTTTCACATCAGGCTATCTGCAGCTAGCTTGCTTTTGACTTTCATACTCTATTTAAAAATACAAAATTGGGAGCGTTGAAAAAGAGTTCCCAAATTAGCTTTTTAATAGAGATCGGAAGTTAAAAGGGGGCCGAGTCATGGGGGAAAAGCTATTCAGAATCACAGCCGGGCCAGAGCCAGCAAAGAGTGAGGCCAGAGCACGCCTGAGTGAGAGAAGAGTCAGTAAGTTTTATGAAGTGATGACATTGGAAATCACAGAAAAATCTCTTATACCAGTAAAAGCCAAATGAAATTTCTGGTTTTGCTTTCTTCTGCGCATCTGCAAGAGGAAAAGAGCCAGTGGAGACAGAGGAAGGCTTAGAAAGAGGAAAGCGGTTCTGAAGACATCTAATGAGGATGAACTCTGGATGCTTTGCTTTGCTTAAATTCACGTGGCCACTGAAAGTTTGTCACAGAAGTTTTAGGATTGGCTTTGCACACAACTATTCACGTGTCCGGCATACAACTGTTAGTATCCATGTTCTAAAGACTATAATACATTGTCTTTGCATAACCTCATCAACTAGCCAGCAGAAATGGTTATGCAGCTTACAAATATTATCAGGGGAAATTGTTGGGGGGGGGGGGGGGATTTACCCAGCACCTGACA